>JAUUDY010476011.1:297-19201 GCA_032361765.1 Panulirus inflatus | reverse complement strand
TATATGTGCGTGTGTGGGCGTTTATGTATATACATGTGTATGTGGGTGGGTTAGGCCATTCTTTCGTCTGTTTCCTTTGTCACAAATAGTACAGCAGACTCGGCAAAAAAAAACTAATTAAGGTAACAGATACCCCCTTTGTATCTACTTATATGTACTTCCTTCCAAGATAGCTTGCTATTCTCCATAATATTTTCACATCCTTTTTTTTTTTTTTGTTTCTGACATCCTCATTTAGCTTTCTTGATTCATATACAACATATGTGTTCTTTTCCATTCCAGTCATGTCAGTGTTCAAAGATTCACCTCCCTCCAAATCGTTTTCTTTTTCATCAACCAACTTTTGTCTTCATCATAGTATGCTCATCCCTGTTTCTACTCCTGTTCATACATTTCCCCAAATGTATAAGGCAGTCTTTGTTAATGAATAGTTTTATTTATCTTTCTGAGCTTATTTTTTACTTCTGATGTACATAATTATTTCTCCTTCATTCCCGACCTAAAGATGCAAGAATATAGGTTGATAAAAATGTATAGGTGTGAGATAAGAGGAAGTAAATTGAGAGAGAGACAGCCAGCACCCATGGAGATGAAACTGAAGGAATATATTGGAAGGAAAACCTAGGAGGGCTTGATGGGGATGAAGCATGCTAGAAAGGTATGTTTGGATTGGGCAGCCTGAAAACTTTTCTGTCTTGTCCCTCATGGGGAGTTCTAAGGGGAAATGAAGTGTTAGAGGTATAGGTAGACTCCTTACCTTGTCCCATATTATCTCCTCTGCATTTTTTTATATTCTTAATCCTGGACAACTTAAGATAAGTAGGTCGGCATAGTGAATGACAAATTGTTTTTTACACAAAAAGTGGTTAAACTACCTATATATGAATATTTTACAGGATGAGTGGATTGAGTCTTGAAGAATATGACTTGCTTGGGGACTCAAAGTACCGTGCTTATGTGGCAGCGGTTGACAAGACACTTCGAAACTTTGAAAATACCAGTGAGTGGGCAGACCTTATAGCCACACTTGGAAAACTTAATAAGGTAATGATGATTTTGAATAACTAAGGAAATATACTACATGTGACTGTTATCATTAAGAGTGTAATTTTTTCTTGTACCTTTTCCTTTTTATGGTAGCTGAGATGTTACAGGCAATGCAATGCCCTAGACATGGCCATCTCATCTGTACATGTATATTTTTTTCATACTTGATCGCTGTGTCATACATTAGCACCAGGAAGCAGGTGAAGGAAGACATATCCACTCACATATGGAGAGAATGAGTGAGGAGAAGTTGACAAAGAGGATATATGTGTCAGAAGTGGAGGGAACAAGGAGAAGCAGGAGACCAAATTGGAAGTGGAAGGATGGAGTGAAAAAGATTTTGAGCAATCAGGGCTTGAACATGGAGGAGGGTGAGAGGTGTGCAAGGAATAGAGTGAATTGGAATGATTTGGTATACCAGGGTCGACATGCTGTCAATGGCATGTGAAATGTCTGGGGTAAACCATGGAAAGGTCTGTGGGGCCTGGATGTGGATAGGGAGCTGTGGTTTCAGTGCATAACACAAGACAGCTAGAGACTGTGAACAAATGTGGCCTTTCTTGTCTTTTCCTGGCACTACCTTGCTGAAGCCAGGGGTAGCGATGCTGGTTCCTGTAGGGCAGAGTAACACTAGGAATGAATAAAGGCAAGCATGAATATGTATATGTGTGTGTGTGTATAGGTGTTTATGTGGATGAGCCATTCTTCGTCTGTTTCCTGGCGCTACCTCGTTGATGTGGAAAACAGCAATTATAATTTTATTGACCAACAGTACTGCCACTGGGAATACATACCTGCATAAATCTGTCTTTCTAAAAACTTTAGAATCTAATCACTAATCTTACTAAACCCTGTTGTATTTTTATCAAAGCAGGTGGAGTGAATTACAGAAAACTTAAAAGCCATACAAAATAAAGCCCCTGTAATATTCATCACATATACCACTTTGGGACAATCTCCCCACTGTGGTAATGTAATTAGACTGAAGTAAAAGTTGGATCACTGGGCATTTCTTCCAGGGAGAGCAGTCCCATTCCCATGAAAAGGGTGCTTAGCTAGCTGAGATGGGATGGTTCCAAATAGCCCTACTGCAATTAGAGAAAAAAAAATGATGCTACATGAAGTTTGAGGGTGACTGGTGTTTGTTACTAGTCTTGTTACTTTTTTCTCTAACTTTACACCAGCAAGGTTTTATAAGGGGCACTATAGGATGACTTGCAATATACATAGTTCAGCATGAGCTTGTGCTGGATGGGATCACTGCAATTATCCTATCTATCCCCACCAGCACAAAGTAACATGATTGAGATTATATCCATAAATACATTTACACTTTTAAAGTAAGGTGATAAGATAAAAGTGCATTATCATTATCAGAATTTTATGCACTTTTTCTATTGAATATCTGATGATACTGTCACTCTAATGTCCGTTTTATGATAAATGAAGGAACAGCAGCATGCATTTGCAACTTGCACGGTTAAATATGAAGAAATTGTAATTTAATCGTCTGCAAAAAAAAATTCATTTATACCAAATTTTTTTTCTTTCATACGACTTATGGGATAAAGAAAAAAATGAAACACTCCTCCATTTATTTAACAGTTCGGCACCACCGGACAGGAGTTTAAGTAGTTACCCCTTGTAATGTATTTATGCAAAGGTTGTGGTCACAAGAAACAAGTAACTTGGAAGGAAATCAATGAACATGAACAGGGCAAAGACAATAATATTTATGTTCCATTCTGTTAAAACACGTTAATGCTTGCAAAGACATATGACACCTTTTCCAATTCATGAAAATTAAATGGCACAAAGTTTAATAAACCAAAATTATACAACATAAGAAGCCATGTTTTCTTATTTTTTTTTTTTTAAAGTTCTCCACTAAGTAATTAACTTCCAACTTGTAGTTCATGTTACCAACACCCTACTTTAGAAATATTTGCCTCAGGTTGGCAAGATGACAAGTTAAATTAACAAGTGCTGTTGGAGGAAGTGCAGCTCTACTTGAGCTAGCTGACAATTGCACCTAAATCTTAACACAAAAGGTACTCGAGTGCTTATGCTGTGGTGACTAATCATGCTCTTTTCTTTGATTGGTAGAGCTAAAAATTTGCTAAGTTAACTGGTTAACAAATGCAAGAGAAAAATAGCATATATCCTGTACATCTTGCTAGCCACATTGCGTGATAATTCTGATAACAGGGCACATATCCTGGAAACAAACTCTTGTTTCCTCTAAGCCATGATGTAAATATTATTATAAAAAAAAAAATCCAGTTAGACAGTATTTACACTACTGCTGCATATTTTATTATACCCCCAAAACTGACCCATGTAGCGTACCTTAGGAGAGCAATACATATTACACAACAATTGCTCCTACCAGCAGCAATGCATTGGCAACCTACATAATAACACTAAAGAGACTATCCTCCACGGAAGGTCACAACATTGGTGTAATAGTGGACAGAAATTGAGCTTTAAATAGTAACTTCTGAGGCTTCGGGGGAGGATGGCTTGAGTGCTTGGGACCTTGGACTAGACATAGCAGGGGCCATTAACACTGGTGCTTTAATTCTTGTTTCCTTTACAACTGGCTTCCCAAGCTTAATATTTAATTTTTAAATTTCAGAAACCATTATATTGTATGGCAAAGGAAACCAATGGAAGGCTAATGGCACATGTAAATGTAGCCTACACCTTGTACAACCATCTGCATTTACATCATGCCAATCAACCTAAATATAACTAACATACATAAAGCATTTGTGCATCTAAAGAACATTAACAATACTTTTACAATGAAAAAAAAAGCAGATTTCAAGGGGTTTCAGTATTTTGTTACCTATGTGACTACAAACAATCATTCCTCTTGAAGTCTGTTTTCTTACAAAATCTACATGTGTATTATGTGGAAAAGGATTTAATTGACATACCCTATAAAAAGAACAGATTGACCAACGAACTTAAATGTGAAATTAAACTTTTACAAAGTTGTACCTGAACAAGTTTGCCATCCTTTAATATTATGGGGACCATAATCAAGTGTAACATCTGACTTTACAGGTAATCTAGTGCTTCTCTGAATCATATATCACAAGTACTTTCCTTATTTTCAAAATCCATGAAATTTCATTGGTGGTACAAATTAAAACAGTGACATCTGTATTCACACAAAAGTATAGTTACCTATACACCATGAGCTTTAAAAACTAATGTGAGCTTTTTCTGTATGTCATAAGGAGTTAGTCATTGCCATAGTTTTAGTATAGACTGATCATATAAAGTAGTTGTTTTGTTTATTGGTCAATTAAGTTTTATTTTTCAGTGTAGCTGCTACTGTAATTACTTTTCATTGTTCCATAATGCTGTTTAAATGCTTCATTTTCAAGGAAATTAACATCCAGATTTGAATAAAATGGATAAACCTTGGCTTTTCCAGTTCTGGTATGAACTGCATTTCTGAAAATTCATTTACAGTGGTGTGATATTAGATTTTTTTCAAATGGAAATGTCATCAAAGACATCATTTGGCAGTTAACTGTATTTTTGGCAAAGTTAGTCAAAAGAGCATAATTTCAGTTTTAGGTAACACTTCAAATTAAAGAAAGCTTTTGTAGCTTGAAGTTTCATACCAAGGCTGTTGCATAACAAGCAACATTCCAGGGTTTTAACTTAACAAGAAATACCACCTATATAAACTCCTTTCAATCTCTTACTTTTTTTTGTAGGAATATTTAATATACTAACTTTTCCACTTTTTTCTTCAAACCACAAAGGAAGCTCTTTAGGATAACAACATAATTAAGAATACACCTGAGATAAAGAAAATCCCCAAGTTGAGGAAATCAGTGATGTGCAACAAGCTCTGCAGTGAATTTCTCATGCTATTCACTGAAACTTACATTCAGATTTTAAGATAGTAAGAATATTTCAAATTTATTATTCCCAAAATACCTCATGTTCACCTCCAAGTTTTTCTAGTAGTATATTAAAAAGAAATTACTAGTTCAAATGAATATTCCTTGGTTACTGTACCGGTTTTAGCTCATAAACTTTAATATCTAAACTCGCAGAACGTTGCCATGTTCAGTAAGGAATTCTTGCATGAACACGAGTTCATTTGCAATGTTACTGTCATTATCTACAGATATGGAAAATTTCCAATTACTTCTCTAATTTAACGAACTATCCTAAATTTCTAGATATAATGTGTTGATCTTCTGAGATGCCAGTTAATGGACACGGTACTTTCCAGTAAAAAGTAATCAAGAGGTTTAATGTGTAGCTGATGAATAGACAAAAGATATACCACTGAAATACTGGCGCATGTTTACAGATAGAAAAATGCTAATCTTATCCTACACATCCTCTATTTCCATTCTGTGATGTGATATTTCAAAACCAACCAGGCTATCTAACCAACTTAACACAACTGATAAAAAGGAAAAGATATTAATACTGTAACTTGCAGAGGAAATTTTACATACTCAAGGCAAAACATTCAAAGCCAGGAAACTATATCAGTTTCCAAAATCAGAAAGACTAAGTACAAAATAAATAGAACTACAGTGTTGTTTGAGGTATCACTACCAAATTTCAAAAATAATAATTATATATGACAGCCATTCTTCAAACATTTACCGAGTAAGGAAATTTACAAATTACAGAGATAGCAAAATTTATAGGATTATAAGAAAAAAATGAAACCAAATGCAAGTCATTGTGCGACTAAAGTTAGATATGCATCATAATCTTAAATCATATTAGTGAAACAATCTTATTAAAAGCTTACATGAATATGAAATACCTAGATTATTTACACTCCTGGAAATAAATTCATTTCAAACACTACATTTAATAACTGCAAGCAAAAGAAATGGAGAGGTCTTACTATTTCCTCAGTAAGGTAATAGTAAAGTACTAATTAGTTGTGAAATGACAGCAAAGATTTTTCAAACAAATTACTACTCATAATATTAGTTTTGCATTTTACATAGTTGTATATATTATTTCTTTGTTCCTGGTGCTACCTACTAACAAGAGAAATAAATGTTGAACACGAAAAAAAAAATTGAATCATGTATTAATAATAATCCAAGAGAGGAGAGAACCCTTTCATATTAATATCACTGCACATGGAACCACATGAGGTTTTCCTTTAATACAAAACAGAAATAACGTGTGTAAACTAAACAAAATCATAAATATCTATGAAGAAAAGCAACACAGGGAATGATAGTTATTCAACATTAGGAGTATAAGAAGTACCATAAGTGAGATCATATAAACCCAGAAACATGCAAACAGGTTCTTATATGTGGAAGGAATGCAATTCAAGAGGGAAATGACAGTTTGGAATGTCTCAGAACAAGGATATGTTTTAGCTCCATTCTAAGATGCAAGATGAGGCATGTAAATTTCATCCCTATAGAGCATCACATAGATTATGGAATACAGTATAATACTCACCTATGCATCAACTAGGACTCGCAAATGCTAACCAAGTTTAAATGAGCGAAGGTAAATCTTCCTTTTTTATTTCACAATGTATTACTTCAGTTTTAATTTTTATATGCTTAGGTTAAGTTACTCCTCCTATTATGCTAAATGTACCTGACTATGTCACACATACTATGGACCCAGACATTACATTTTCAGTCACTCATTGGAATGATATGGAACAAGGCTTGCTTTATTCCACTATGGTAATGTAATTAGCCAGGTACAATCTTTGCTGTTATCTTCTATCTAAAACAAATATATACAGCGTTTATCTTTTGCTGTAACGATTACCAACCCTTTTCTGCAAGATAACCTAACTACCACCTTATTTCTTTTAGTCAGCAGTCTACTGGTAAATTAGATAGTATTCCTGGTGTCAATTGAAAATATTAATCTTCAACTTAGAAAACATGATATTTATTTACCAGCTTTAATAAGTATCCACTTTAAATCAACAGTGGCTGCTCTTACCAAATAACTAATGTATAAAGAACTTGCCTGTGGATATGAAACTGAATGCTTGTGTTAATGACATTATTTATCTCTGAAATGATGGTGCTCATATTGCAGCTTACAGTGAATACCCTCAATATGTTGGTACTAAGAAACTAAAAACTGGTCATTATAACTGTGTACTGTCGCACACCAGTGGCTGGACAGAGATAAGGCTCTTCACTGGAAACTTAATACATCCATAAAACTGGATGAAGCCAAGGTAATGGGAAATATACGTGCTCCCATTCCCAGTGGTTGAGTTTCATGAAGTTTCCTGAAATCACTAAATCTGGCTTGCTTGTCAATAATGCTGAGACATATACTTAAGTTAATTATTTTGTGCTCCAATAGACATGTATTGAGACTTGATCAGAGCTTGTACCCTAGCACCCACAAGACTCTCTGATCATACCTTGATACCACAAGTAACACAACAGTGGCAAGGAGAACAGCAAGAACCAGTAACAACCAAGGCATACTTGATGGAAACAAGTCTCTAGATACTTACAATTATGGTCTTTTTGCAAAATAAATGTTTCAAGGTAAACACATGTAACCTTTACCATATCAACTTCTGTTTACTAATTTGCTTTTACTGTTTTACTCCAGTTTCCCCTTGCTGCTTTTTCCTTCAAAAGCCAAAGACTCCTGACCCTTCTTGGCTGGTTGAGCCCCAACTTGCTTGGGGTTCACCACATAAGCCCGACGGAAGAAGCGCGCAAAGAGGACAAAGTAGGATATATACATAAGAAGAGAGATTTTTATGTTGTCATAAGATACATGGCACTCATTACCAGCCTGCTTCACCTGGTATGCCCAGATGTTAACAGCAGCACCCATGACCATCTGGGCTAGTTGAGCAGTGGTAATGCTCATAGCTATCCACCGTGGTACACGGAACTTCAGGGCCTTAAGTGCATAGTAGCTGTACATGATACTGTGCACCAGGTAGTTCATACAGACAAACCAACGAGCAGTGGCAATGTAGTCAGAGTAGGAGTACCATGCATACAGTAAGACAGTGACATGGTGGTACCAGTGCAGAAAGATTAGGGGCTGCTTCCTCAAGACGATGAACACTGTGTCACCCAGCTCTGGAACCTTGCTCAGTGTAAACATCCAGTTCCAGAAGCCACCAACACGATTATCCAGGAAGCTGAAAGACAGGAATGTTCATCAGAAATCCAATCTTGAAGGAACGCTTGCTTAGACGTACATGGGACAGCTCAAAAATAAATTGAAAATGATTCTTTTTCATAATAAAAGCTTTACGAGAATTTACATAAAAATAAGAAGGTTAATTCACAAATATCATGCTGGCATAATTCTTGTTGTATGAAATTTATGGTAAATCAAAATTCCATGGAATCAGGAGTTATATAGCTATCAAATATTTAACATTACAAACAGTGTGGATGATAGTATGAGTTTTAAAGTGGCCATGAACCTTCATCCTTTCAACCCAAGGGCTGCAACATGTCAGGACACTGGCCTGCAAGACAGCCAGCAATGTGCCAACAGACTGGCAAAGATTTTAGCAAAAATGTTTTAAATTCCCAGGTGATACATGATTCCACATCTTATCCAGACACTACTAGCAGACTAACAACACTAATGCCATACATCAAAGCGTGTGAATGTTATGTAAATGAATGGACAGTGAATATAAAAACATGAAGATGTGAAAAATATGTAAATGATACATGTGTGGTATGTAAACTCAAGGATGGAAAACCAAAGTGTGTAATGTGTTTTGGTGTACTCGGAGAGGAATTTCACAAAAAATACTCCTGATCATGTACATATAAATAGGGGTATCCTTACCACCATCTAGAGCCCTCTCCCATGAACTCCAATACCCTACCACACCAATAAAGAGGAAACTATACTACTATTATGGGTATTCATTTCACTAACATAAGATATTCTATCTTTTAATGCACTGGGCGAGTTTCATTTCATATGTCTGCCACAGGGTTAAAAATCTAACTTGTACACATACCAAAGTAGCTGATGCATCAAAAAAGCATTCAAAGGCATGTTCCCCTACATGACCAGGCTTATATTATTATAAAAAGCACAAGCTATTCAAAACTGATGCGATATTTACTCACTTTTTTGGTCAGTACCTTATATCTATGTTATGAAACATCACAATTTTGTGGACCTTTGTAACATATAAAGCTGAAAGTAAGCAAACTTTGAAAAGTTGCCTGTGTCAGACACCAAAAGAGATTAATTGATGAATGAGATAGGTTTAAAATATACAAAATAAGTTGGGAACTGGAAAGTATTTAATCCATAAATACTACAGACATCATGTGATGGTTTATTGTCAACTGTAACATACTTCATATTAGACAAAATTTCCATGCCACGATTTTAAATTGTGCACCAAACTCAGCACCCATACGAATATCACATTGCCTCCTCACACCATCTAAGCATCACTCAGGCTTTCAGTAGCATCTGTCAGCATGAAGATTACCTCATTACCATCTTAAGGTACCCTCACTGCTCTGCATTCCCAACACTTACTTCACTACTCTGCTCTCCCCACACCTCCTCCACTTCTCTGCTCTCCCCACACCCCCTCCACTTCTCTGCTCTACCCACACCACCTCCACTTCTCTGCTCTACCCACACCTCCACTTCTCTGCTCTGCTACACCCATATCTCCTGTACTGGTAAGCTCTCCCAAGTCTCCTCCACTGCTCTGTTCTTCCCATACCTTTCCCACAGCACAGCTCTCCCAACACCCCTACTACTCCGCTCTCACAACACCTCCCCCACGGCTGTGCTCTTCTCGTGCCTTCCCCACTGCTCTGCTTTCCTAAAAATTTCCCCCGGATATGTGCTCTCCTGATACCTCTCCCACTGCTCTACACAGGGAAGAGGACTGTACTTGTGCCGGTTACATAAGTTGGCTACCTGCCTCATCCGTCGGCAGCCTCCCTAAAACAACCCTTACCAGGCCCAAAGTTCTAACCCTCTCCTGCCCTGCCCAACCTGGTCTTAACCTACTCAACTGTGCCTTGTCCTGCCCTGCCCGTGTAGAATAGGTTCTCATGCAGAACACAGTCTAATGAATCACTAGAAATTAAAAGCAACAGAGAGTCAACAAGAAAAGGCAATGTAAACACAAGCCGCAACAGGCCACAGGTAACTAAAGACTTTCTAATAGTTTCACCGGAACCTCCCCACCCCCTCACCCTGGTGTAGGTGAGGAGCCTCCCATCCCGCACTGGGGTCTCCCATCACCAAGACCTGCTGATGCAGTTGCACAGCTGGTGACCAGGTAGACCTCTTGCTGGTGGTCAAGCAGACCTCTTGCTCCACAGCTGGTGGCCAGTTTGAGCTGCTGCTTCGCAAATGATAAAAGTACAGTAGCTGCCAAAACACTCGGGTGACCCCATGATCATAATTCACTAATGTGTGTAGAGGCCAGGGCCATCATGACCCACCTATTGTAGGCATACAGTGGGGCCATGGCCATAATGACCCACCTGGCGTAGGGGTATAGAGGTCATGGCCCTCATAACCAATCAGTGTAGGTATATAGTGGCCATCATGACCCACTTAACGTTGGTGTGCAGTGCGTCCGTAGCCTTCATGACCCACCTAGTGCAGGTGTGTAGTACAACCAGGCTATCACGTCCCACCAGGTGGACGGGGGTGCGAGTATAGTACAGCCTGGCCACCATGGGCCCCTCCCCATATTGTCACACACAATCGCCAGAGGACACCCCCGCCCCACAATCCCACCAACACGGGTTTGAACCTGTCAACAGTTAATCTGAAAATGGAATAGCTTCCAGCGAAATGTGATGCAAGGTAGACGGGGGGGGGGGGAGGCAGAAGGGTGTCCCGCTGGAAGGATGGGGAGGTGGGGGTTCACAAGTGTGGGACCACGTGGTACCCGTGATGGTCTCAGGACAGAGAGTGCTTGTGAGCCTGAGCCTCGACTTTTCTGCTCTTCCATCGAAATATTAACACTTTCCCCCCCACCGAGGCCTTGGAAGCATAATCGGTGTAGGCCCTTCCTAAATTACAGTGATTGTTCTAAGGCTTCTAACGATTATCTTGCTGTGATTCCTGTCATTTCGTAAAACAAATTTCATTCTTCTCCCTTACCATGAGCATGAATTTCCCCAAGTCGAGATCCATCTAGAAAAACCTCTCTCATCTTGTCACCGTGATCATCCATCTTGTGGGGGACTCCAATTCTGTGATGTTTAGTAAGCTTCAGTGTGGGCCAGGCTCCAGGCTCCTCCATTTCTTTGCTTCATTCTGAACTTTCTTACATGTTTAGCTTTCCTTCTGGCCCGTCTATCTCTATGGCTGTCGACTGATAAATACAATATCTCTGTGGCTGTCGAATGATAAATACACTATCTCTGGATGTCGAATAATAAATACATTATCTCTGTGGCTGTCGATTGATAAATACATTATCTCGGTGGCTGTCGATTGATAAATACACTATCTCTGTGCCTGTCGAATGATTAATACACTATCTCTGTGGCTGTCGAATGATAAATACACTCATGGACCCGACAACTCTTCTAAATATATTCCATCTTCTCTTTGATCTCAGTCTTGTGTTGTAACAGCTGCTTTTTGGAAAGTAAATATAAGTAAAGCACTTTCTCGAGCGGTAGTAGCAGCTCAGCAAGCTTAATGCTTTTAAAAACCCTTTTCTATGTTGGATGCTCTAGCCCAGTACAAAAGTGGAAATAAAAGGTCAGACCTTAATTGCTACATAAAGAGGGTTGGAATGAGACAAAGAAACACGAGAAGACACGATCTCCTACAATTTCCCTTCATAAAGTGTAACTCGCCACTTTCCTCGCTCCTTTAAAAGCATTGTGACTCCAACACTGAACACGATCATATTTGGTATCACCGTAACATCTAATCTTTACTGACTTCACATCACACAAATAATTAAGTCTGCCTCAGAGAAGCCAAGAATCCTATTGCAAACAGGAAGCGCTAAGAGAGAAGGGAACAGGAAGTCTGCAATGTCATTGAAGACTGAAAAAAAAAAGCAAAAGTAGAAGTAAATAAGAATGCAGGTTCAGGAAGAAACCTTCAACACCTTAGTGGGTTCAGGCTCGCCTAACCTGTCTGGTCAACACTGGCTTGAAGGTCAAACTGGCGCGATAAAAAAAAAATATAATCAAATAAAATAATAAGAAAGGTTGTCCGAGAGGCTTAGACTGACCAAGGTCTAGAGCTAGGGAGTCAACACGCGGGCGGCTTGTGCAAGGGAGGAAGACTTTGGTACAAAAGTATGTTCCGGGAACTGGTGATCGAGGCTAGGCTACTAAGGACCAGTAGAGGCGTGGGGTAGGCCGCGAGAGCCGGAGGGTAGTCTTCCAAGGACATGTAAGGAGGGAGGCCTGTCTACCTGAAAGGCAGCCTCCCAGGGACGAGTAGAGGAAAACCTGCCCACCTTGGGGGTACCAGAGGTGGGTAAGAGTACACTAGAAGGGCAGGGAACATAAGACTCGACGCTTAGGTTACTTGCTGGAGGACGACAGTAGAGACGCCCTTAAGTCATCGTATATACGGCAGAGATAGGGTAGTAAATCACAGGGAACCACTCCACCCACCGCTTTCTTCGACTTGACGAGCCCTCAACCCACAAAAAGAAAAAAAAAATCCCGGCGAGCATATTGCCACGGAGACAATGTAGGAAAGTATGAACAATAAAGGTTCCGGAGTTGCACTGTTACGGAGTTCCTCAAAAAAGGTTTTATCTGCAAAGTTCAACTTCAAATTCTGTTTCATGAAGTAAACAGGCCTATTTACTGATAGCAGATATTACTGAAGTATTTATTTATCCTTAATCTGAGGGTGGGTATCAAGTCTCTCTACGTCAACATCCATCTGGCTAATACTTATTCCTGTCTTTCTCTTGTATAACATAAAGATGATCGTCTACGTTGATGTTACATCTTCCGTATCGTACCGTTATTTCGGGATGTGGAATCTATAATGCCAAGAATTTTCATATGCCATTCCGTCAAGCTTTAGCCGTATTTACGAAACTTACTCGATCTCCTCGGAGTCTGCGCCATGTTAGGGAGTATAAAGTTAGGTCTCTTAATTTGTTCGAGAGGCTTGTATCTGAACGATGCGACATAGTTTTGTTGCCCTTCTTTGAATCGATTCTAAATTCCTCTACTTTTCATATTGTGTGGTGACCAGAATCTGAAAGCGCCCTCCAACTGTGGTGTACACAGTGTACTATTTTTTTTTTGTTAGCTGAGAAGGCATGGGAAGCCGTGGCCCTAATCAACGCCATCCCATTTAAACTATGTATATACCCTAGCCTAAGACAGTTATCCATTTTATCGACCAACCCCTAGGGGGTGAATGAACAGCAGGGCTGACTGTGGACGGACTGCCGCAACCAGGATTCGAAACTATGCGCTCGACCCTGGACGGCCCGTGAATGCGTCATGTGCAGGAACGCTGTTATATAATCACCTTCTCTGGTTATGGATCAAAGTGTCTAAGTTTCCTTTACTACTTGCAACAAAGCATCGTTACTTCCTATTTTAGGACATTACTGACAATCACAAGAGCAGGTCTACTTTACTGAACTAGGGGTCGGGGAAATATACCCACCAGGCGGTACCTAGGGTAGAGGCGACCATACCCACCTGGCGGTACCCGGGTTATGTGAGGGGGAAGTGGTGACCATAACCATCTGACGGTACCCGGGGCTATGGGGGAAGAGGTGACCATGACCACCTGACGGTACCTGGGGCTGTGGGGTGATCATGCCTATCTGGGGTCAGGTAGCAGATAAGACGAACCATCATCGGTAAAGGTCCCCCCCCCCCCCCCCCAACACCGCGTGAGGTGGTGGAGGGTGCAGGGGGTCGCTTCCCGTCTGATATACTGTATCTGCCTCAGACACGACCTCCTCATGCACGTGGACCCTACCTACCTGGTGACTGCACCGCACCCTGGGGTCACCCCTTTGTAACCAGGTGTACGGGCCCCCTGCCGGCCTGAGACCGGGTGTCCCACCCCTCCTAACCCAGAGCATCCCCAAGGGCCACCCTTAATAACCTGGGACATGCCCAAGGAGGACCCACATCATGGGCATCCCCCAAGCACCATGACCTGAGACACTCCATCATAACGGACGTTTGCGGCTTAGGCGTCACGATCAGGACGGAGAAGTGAGGCTCAGCCCATCAGGTTGGTAGGTTGGTATGACAATGACCAGCCAATCAGGATGGTGCGGGGAGGATCGGCCTATCAGGATGATGAAGCGAGTATTATCCCACCAGGATGGCGTGGTGAGGATTGGTAGGTAAGAGGGTTGACGCAACACGGGTTTACCTCGAGCTGACCTGGGTGGGTGGTAGGCCACCATCAAATATTGACATCTTCCCTTTAACCTAACCAACCGCCTGTGTCTCCTGCCACCAACCTAACCTTACCTCCTCATCAATATAAGAACAACTACGTTAAAAATACCGTCAAAGCAGAGACTTGTGGGAGACTATCCCGTCTCACTGAAATTCTTCTCAACCCATGTCGACTGCTGCTGCTGCAGACCACACCGCATCATCATCCCGGCCTAATGCAGATACACGCTACACGTGGTCAACGCCAACATCAATAACTCGGGCTACATTCCTCTTAGATTTGACTTCCTGCGTCATGAGTCATGATCATCTTATACCTAAGATTTCTCAGCAAACTCACCCAAATCTTCCCCACCCACCCTAGCATTCCTCCTTCACCACAACACGAGTGACGAGAACATGCAAGCTCCTCCCCAGGAGGTGCTCAACACACCAAGTCTCGACTCACCTGCACCTCATGTGACAGATGGAAAAGAAGCGTAGTTCACCACTGTCGCCACCGTCACCTCTTGCTCTCAGGGATCCCTCGTCCCCAAGTTCCCAGTGCTGCACTTTAACCGCAGTGAACCCATCTGAGTACGTAGAGACCGCTTGTAAAACGACCCCATCCCAGCCACTGTAAACATCATCAATAACCAGTTGACTGCCACACCAGGCTTGGTGAGTGAGTGCTTGCAGCAAGCTATAGTGCACTGCCGCCCCAGGTTATCACCATCAGCATCACTGTTACAAAAAAACCACCAGGGAAGCACAATATACGGTGAGTATCCTGTCAATGGTCCTCACTGTTGCTTCATATCCATCACGGAGGGACGCCGGGCAACGGGGTTGCCCGACCTGCCTCACGAGGTCGATGTGACCCACAAAAATCCCAGCAAAAGCCGCCGCCGTCATGAGTCATCAGACCACACTTAATGACCAGCCAGGAGCGAGGTCATTAGGAAGAACTCCGGGAGGTCCGGAGTCTCCTGCCATAACCACATTTACTTAAGGAATCACAGGATCCTCTCCTCCATCTCTCCACCTCCTGCAGTAGGCGAAGCTCTCTCTCTCTCTCTCTCTCTCTCTCGCCTATGCTCTGATCCGCCGTGAAGTTTTCAAGCTCGTTCTGTGACTCCCCAGCACCTGTCTGCTGGTGCTCCTGCAGGTGGGTGGCGTCGCAGGGAGAGGTGGACTTCGATGGCGCGGGGAAGGTCCTTGTGGACTTCGATGGCATGGGAAGGTCCTTCATGATGCTGTACTCGAGTCCTCTGTTCTTACCACCTAACTGCACCTAAAGTCTCCACTCTCTTCCCCTCCCTTACTGCCTCTTAAACCATCTACTCTTACCTCCTGACAGCCCTTACTGGCCCCCTTAAATCGTCTATACTCTCACCTCCCCCATCTTCCTCTCCCTTAATCCCTCCATCCCAAAGCCGCCTTTTGGAGTCCTTGGCCTCCTCTATCTTGGGGACACATCAGCAGACCACAACTAATTATGTTTGGCCGGGCCTAACTAACTAACTAGCTAACTAACCGAGTGGGGACGTCGGCCCAACCCTACAGTGGTCTGGTGGCCCACTGGAAGCTGATGGTATCGGTGCCAAAGCGATAACCTGACATTACGGGAAAGAGAACGGTGGAGTGTGTGTGTGTGTGTGTGTGTGTGTGTGTGTGTGTGTGTGTGTGTGTGTGTAGGGGCAGTGTGGGTTGCTTGGAGGCTGGGGATGTACTGGACTTTTCGTTATGTTTCTAAGACTCAGAAAAGACTGGTCGTGTCTGGTTAGTCGGCTTTTCGAAGATGTTCTTGTGTGTCAGTGTCTCTCACACTTATCCTCTCTGAATGGTCTTGAAATATGAGGGGTAGCGCACTCTACACACTAACACTACGTTGTATGTATGTTCCAGGATGACTATAAATTCTTTATGCTTTACTTGACACCATGCACAAACTTACAATGAACGGAGGATGAAACTATACATTAATAGTATCTCATACATACAAAAAAATTTATGTTGGTCTAAAATCATCCACCAATATCATCCCATAAATACGAAGATCTAATGTTACTGAATTGATGATTCTGTTGGCGGAGGGAAGGTCCGTTCCTAGGATGGTGCAGAAGGAGCAGGCCTAAGGATGGAAAGTCTAAGGATGGACAGAGGAACATGGAACACTGCAGGGTAGGATAAGGATAGACGTTCCCTCCCATGCTTTATGGGTGGAGACCATTATCTGGGATCACACCTCAAGATGATGAAGACAATCAGTTGTAGAAAACGAAGATCGTCATAATGACACGAAGGAATAAAAACAAAGTCTTTAGAAAGACTATCTACAAATGGTTGTTTGTAGTTTATGTCTCGTGATTAAGATACAATAGCGACAATGGATGAATTCTTTAAATACAATCGCAGGCGGCAGACATTTATTTCTGTCTTGACTTGAAAGTCTTAAATACGAATTAAAAAAAGGAAACTTTTCACCAAACCTGGAATGACTGTGGTCACCTGGTACCGCTAGGAAGGTATTACACAGCCACACACACACACACACACACACACACACACACACATATATATATAGTAATGTGCGACTGTGTGTGACCCAAGCACAAATATTAATGCAATAATCGTATCACACATACGGTCTAATTGGCAGATATAAAGTAGTCACTGGACCAAAGTTTACACTGACAAAGGCAGAAAGCATCGAAATAAACAGAGGAACAGCAACAGTTGGTAATGAGGACCATCAATATCCTCGTCTATTTAAAAGTACTTCAGTGTACCACAGTATAAAAACATAATTAAGATACATTCCCTCACCGGAATATCAAGGAAGACTCATCCTTAATTACTTACCCAGGCGATGATATGAGCGCAAAGTACCAGGCGACTCATTTGTGAGGTAAATCGAACCTTATCTCTTAGGCACAGACGGGTGGTTATCGCCAGGCAGCAGGCGCAGCCCGTCGCATTTAAGGCCGTGTGGTTCCTCCTCCTCCTCCTCCCTCCTACCAAACATCCCCTCCCTCTCTCTCTTCCCCCGAGCCGGTGTCAGCAGATTCCTACATGCAGCTGGATGGAAATCAATGGTTCTCCATGAGATAAATGAGCCGTGTGGGTCCAGGCTACAGGACCCCGGGCCGCTGATATTTGACCTCTGGAACGCAGCGAGCCTCGAAGTCTGGCGAGAAAGCCTCAGAAGGTGTTCCAGGGATTGTCGCAAGGTGTGAAAAAAGGATAGAGTCGCGAGGTGTGAAGAAAAAAAGAGAGGATAGAATGAAAGATTGTCTCGCTGCAATGGCAAGTGCGTTGTGGTTTAGGTCAACTGCTGGAATGATTTCAGCTTCAGATTAAAGATTATGATTAATATCTATATATGGTTCCAGGGATGAAATTGGACTACTGCTGGATGATCGTCGACCACGAGTGGAATTCACGATTACATTTCCCAGAGTCCAATCCCACAGTGCAACGTTGTAAGCCATTAGTTCCCGACTGGAAAAATAGTTTCATGTTGTCGTAAGGGGCCAGAAAGTCCAGGATCTCGCACATGGAACGTAGGAGACGTCATCTGGAACCCATGTGAGTCTGATGGGCGACACCTGGAACCTACATGATTCCGAAAGACGTCACCTGGAACCTATACGATTCTCTCAGACGCCACCTGGAATCCACGGAACTATGAAAGATGCCACCTGATACCTACATAATCCTGGAAAACACCAACTGGAACTTGAATTATTCTGAAAGCCGCCATCTCGAACCTACATGATTCTGGATGGTGCCGCCTGGAGCCTACATCATTCTGGAGGACGTCACCTGGAGCCTACACGACTCCGGGTCTGGAAGTGGCCGGGGAAATGGCCGTGAAGTGGTCGGTGGTGTGTTGATGGGTCGCTGATACCATCTAGGCGGACCGCAGTCGGGGCCCCTTGGTCATAAACGCTGGCCTGTCCCTCCACCTGCTAGTCTTCCAGTCCTCCCTCCCTCGTTTTCAACGCTCCTCCTCCTTCCTCCCTCCCTCGTTTTCAACGCTCCTCTTCCTTCCTCCCTCCCTCGTTTTCAACGCTACCCTCCTCCTTCCTCCTTCCTGCTTAGCCGTTCCACTAGTACCGCCCTGCACTCTGTAGATTCCAGTCCTCCATGACCTTCCTGGAATCCCCTTCAATTCTCTTGGCTTCCATTTCTTCTCTCATCGCTTCTCCTCCTCCCTCATGCAGCGTTCCTCTTGCTCCCTTTCTTTCATACTCCTCCCTCGTTCTTTACTCTCCCTCTACCACTTCGTTTCCGTTTCATCCTCCCTCACTTTTCCTCTACCTTCCTCTCTCTCCCTCCCACTTTCTCCCTACCCGTTTCTCTCCTTCACCCCCCACTCACGTCACTCTCTCTTCCACCTTCCTTTCTGTCTCCCTGCTTCTTAGGACGTCACCACCAGGGACGAAGAGATGATCGGTAGGAGAACAAGGAGA
>JAUUDY010475789.1:0-10758 GCA_032361765.1 Panulirus inflatus | reverse complement strand
GTCTCTTAGAAATAAATTTGACGGCTAAAGACTTTACACAAACCGTAAATCGTCATCTATACATGAATTAAGTGTACATGATCCATTCGCGCAGACGTAAGGGTCATCGAAATCGGAGGATTACGTGATTTCTGAGAAACACATTAGAGCTACGAAAATGAGGATAAAGTAGTCGTAATAAGCAGGCTTCGTTCTTGATGACGCTCGCCATCCCGGATCTCCCTGGCCTGTGCAGAGGCCGCCTATCTGTGCCGGATAAGGAGAGGCACGCTATTGGTCGAGCCTTCGGGGACCCACACAACCCCCCATCCGGGACCCCATGGCGGTAATTTTCTCGGCAATCCCTCTCGACTGTGTGCGGTACGGTGGTGAGTGGGGGGGAGGCAGGATATACGTACTGCCTGACTCCACTGGTAGTGGGTCATTACTGACTCGGTAGATTCCGAACGGGCGTTTAAAGGCAAGACTTCTTAAACGTAGTATTTTACCTCTTAAAATCGTTTGAGCACGACGACACGACCCTCGAGCGAAACGAGACGACCCTCCGGTGTAATGGCGTGATCTTTGACCTTTAACCTCTCTGGGTTTAGGTCAAAGGTCACCGTCGTGTGGTCAAGAGGTTAGTACCGTCGATCAGTTGGTGTGGTGGTACACCCACCATAGCCTCACGATCCCCGCCACAGTATGAAAACATTCACCCCACCGCTGACCATCCATAACACTGGTCTTGTCCCTATATAAACATACACGCACAGCCATTTTTTCCCAGCGGGGAATGGCCTCACAGCCACAGCATACGTACGCTTCATCCACCGCTAGACTTTGTACGTCGACCACAGCAATATCCCATGCTTATTGTAGTAAATGGATTCACATAAACATCACCAGTAACAACAAGTGATTTAGAAGGTTTGATATCCATTACCAGGGATAATATGATCCCCGACATTTCAGCTGTGAAGACCTACGTAGCGGTAAACACACACACACACAGAAAACAAGACATCCATCAGAAGCGGTAAACATCCACCCAGCAGCCCTCAAACATCTACACAGCAGTGAATATCCACCGCAGTGGTAAACATTCATCCACTCAGCAGCGGGTAACCAACCCACTCCAAAAGTAAACACCCACACACTTGTTTTGAAAAGATGTATGTAAAAATCGATTCGACAGTAAACAGCCCTACTGTCTTAAACGACCACATCAACTGTAGACAATTACGGTGAACAAACATCAGTCACAAAACCACACAGCAGTAAACAAACATCCACCTAGACGACAAACAGCCACGCAGCCTTTCGCAAACCCACCACGATAGCAGACAACCTCGAAGCAGTCTATCCACCACATCAAACAACCACGCGGCTGTAAACAAGCGTCCATCACAACAGCAGACAATCACACAGCAGTAAACATGCATTGCACCCACCACATCAAACAACCACACGGCTGTAAACAAGCGTCCGCCACCACAGCAGAAAATCACACAGCAGTAAACACACCCACCACATCAAACAACCACACGGCTGTATACAAGCGTCCGCCACCACAGCAGATAATCACACAGCAGTAAACACACCCACCACATCAAACAACCACACGGCTGTAAACAAGCGTCCGCCACCACAGCAGATAATCACACAGCAGTAAACACACCCACCACATCAAACGACCACACGGCTGTAAACAAGCGTCCGCCACCACAGCAGATAACCACAGAACAGTCGCGATCGTGGGCAGCAGTAAACAAGCTCCTCCTGGGCGGCATCGTTAATGGCCGTCAAACGCTGTGGCGACCCACATACGTTATTAATGATGAGCCACGTGTATCACCCCACCCGGGACAACACCAAGCTTGGCTGGCTGGCTGGCTGGGTGACTGGCTGGGTGACTGACAACACCAACACTACCACTCCTGCCCCCTGGACAACACCAGCTTGGCCTGGCTGGCTGACCGACTGACAACACCACCACCACTCCTGCCCCTGGACAACACCAGCCGCCTGGCTGGCTGACCGACTGACAACACCACCACCACTCCTGCCCTGGACAACACTAGCCTGGATGACTGACACCACCACCACCACTCCTGCCCAAGACAACAGTAGAAGGCTGGCTGCCCACCACTGCTGCACTGGACAGCACCAGCCTGGCTGGCTGGCTGGCTGGCTACCAACATTCCTGCCCTGGAGACCATTACCCATACTGGCTGACACCACCACTTCCACTCGGTACAACAACTGTCCGACTGCCCACACCTCTGCCACCACAACCAACGCACATGCTAAAACGTACACATTGCCGCAGGCCCTGCCCTACCACTAGCTCTGCCACCACCACCACCACCACTCCTACCCGTACAGTGCTTCTGTTGTCACCTTCCTGCTCTGTTGTCACCCTCCTGCTCTGCCACCTGTCGTGTCACTGTTTGCACAGGTTTTTACCAATATAAAATTGCCGTTGCGTGTACTGTTATTACTGTTGCCTCTGTTTTTTTTTGTCCCTTGATTTGATAGTGATATTACCTGTTCTTTTTTTTTGTATGGGAACTTGTTGTTATGGTTTCTAGTATACTTTACGACCTCAAGTGTACCTCACAGTGGTTTCGAAGGTCTTCCGCTCCACAGCTCTGTCTAGAACCTTATCTTACTCATATACCTTCCCTATGATGTAGATCTAAGGTCTTCTACACCTCCAGAGCTCTGTCTTGGACGTTCTCTCTCTCTCTCTCTCTCTCTCTCTCTCTCTCTCTCTCTCTCTCTCTCTCTCTCTCTCTCTCTCTCTCTCTCTCACGTTACCATACGCGTACCTTACGAAGGTTTCTGGCGTCTACCACCACGGCTCATTCCGGTACCTCGCCTCACGGTGGATTCTTGAGGTGAATTAACCTTCGCTGTTCGCTGTGGAGACTTCCCTGACGCATGTCTGACGATGGTTTCTGAAGTCTTCTGTCCCATACACCTCGGCCTGGTCCGTGCACCCTGGGATAGTCTTCGGGGGCGGGGGGGCTGTGAAACCCACAGCTTGGGCTGAGGCCTCCTGGTTGCTTGCCGAGTTGGGTCTTTTGATCGGCTTAGCTGTTGGACGCCGCGGTCCACTCGCCCACATAGCCACCACAGTCAAGCTGGCCTGGTACGCTTTTAAGAATACTTATCCAGGTCTTTCATATATTTTTTTTCTACTCCTCATCCCGTACTGTTTCTAATGTTTGCAGGCAGTGAGGTCACGAGTCTTGGGGGCCCCGGACGTTGGAAGGGCTTTCACCATTTGTGCATATTGTGCCTTATGATCTTAAGAGGTAGCGTTTTGCGATTTTTCACGGCTGTCGTGCCAGTAGGGAATTATTTCGGGGTGTAACTTGGTGGAACGTGTCTTTTAGGATTTTCCAAGTGTGGATGATGATATACCTCTCCCGCGTCTGCGCTTCAGCGTACGGTGCTTCGTAAAGTCATTTCGGTCGTTCCCAGTGGTTCCGTTTCTCTTAACTCGTCAAACCCGGGGCATGACAGATCTCTGACGTGCTTTCTCATTATGTAATTATTTCTCCCGCCATGTAGGGTGGGTAGTGTTACCGCGCAGCACAGTGTTCTGTTCGCGAGTGCACCACCGCCTAGGAATGGTGTCCTTGAAAGTCCGCAGGATTCATCGCACAGTCTTAAATCACTGTTACCAGTGCTGATTTTACCGATACTTTCACATGTAATGTTGTTATCGATGCGTTGTGTAATTCATCAGAATTCAGCTCGTCTTGCTATTTACTTTCCACTCGTCGATATTAGGGTACATTCAGTTTCGCGCCGTTATCATCTAACATTAAAAAAAAAAAATTGGCTGTGAATACAGTCTATCAGTTTGTTGGTGTCAGCTTGCAGCTGGAGATGGTCTGTTTCTGCCGCATTTGTTTCCCACGTATTATTGCCTGCAAATTGTGGTATATTACGGCATAGCTGGTTATCACTGTCGCTAATATACGTGGGAAAGAGAATTGGTTCCAAGACTGATCCCTGTGACACGTCACTTCTCACGTCCAACCATTGTAAGGCCCGACCGTAAATCACTGCTTTTATCTTCGACCAATCAACCAATTTTCTAATCACCGAAGATCACGATGTGACAACCTTTTTATTGCCATTAATCTCTGATTGGAGAACTTAATCGAATTCTTTCTGAAAACCAGTTTAATGACAGTGCTCACCAGAGTTCTCATGAGAAGCCACATAGAAAATCTTCGACAGTGCGGGGAGACTAACCTGTTCAAAATGGTTTATAATCTTGTATCGATTGACGGTTCACGTACGTTTGCCAGCTACGGACCTCAGGCTAATTGGACGATGATTTGCGGACAGAGACTTTTTTTTTTCAATATCGGCGTTAGATTAACACGCTTCCAGTCGTGCGGGAAATTTCCCCGTGGCAAGTGACTTGCTGAAATAGCAGCCAGGGGTGTTTAACCTCGTATTTAGCATATAGTTTTTCGAATAAAAGTTGTCAGCAATTGCCGTTTTCTTTAGTTTCATTCCGTTTGAAGTCCCGACAATATATCTTGATCGTGTGTGTGTCAGGATAATGGAAAGAATTCTGCTTTAGCAGTGAGACTTAAAGTGAAACATGTTTCTTCGTTTGGAATGACGGATGCAAAATAAGACTTGAGTGTATCTGTCATGGCAGCTTTATTGTCTTGAACCAAGTCACCGCCAAGTCACCGTTTACGTAGGTGGTGGAACATGTGACTGGTTAACAGTTGTTTATATAAGTTGTCTTTTTGATGAAGAATATGGAATTCTTTAGGGTGGTACTGGTCAGTGTGCTTCAGTGCCTTGTGCAGTGCTATTGCTGATACTGGCACTGTTTTCACTGTTAGTGGTACTCATGTTATAGTTACTGGTACTGATGTTACAGCGTCTATAGCTGCTAGCCCTTATGTCACTGCCCCTTGAAAGTGCCCACTACTGCATCCACTGTGGCTTGTCTATGACGGCATAGATACTTTCGCAACTGAAGCTCCTGGTTACCAGTGCTGGTCATATTCTGTTGGTTATGGTATCTTAGTAACGAATATTGTTGTGACTTCCTCCTGTTCATGGTACACACCCTTGCCCTACCCACATATACCCTACATTCGTTTCCCCAAGTCTTTTTTTTTCAACGACTCATCGTGTATACCTTACGATTGTTTCAGAGGTCTGCTACAACCCCTTCCCCTCTCCAGCCATCTAGGTTTGGAACCCTACCCTACCTTACGTATACCTTACCATGGTTTTGGAAGTCTTCTACCCCTCGCAGCTGGGTCTAGGACCTTACCTCACCTTGCGTATACGATGGTTTCGGGGGTCTTCCACCCCCCACAACAGGTCTGAGACCCTACCATACCTTACGACAGTTCCGGGAGTCTTATAACCCCCAATCTGGTAAGGTAAGGTCTGGGACCTTAACCTTACGATGGTGTGGGAGATCTTCTCCCCCAAGAGCTCGGTCTCCGACCAGAGCTGTTGTGTGTCCTCCCCCAAGAGCCCAGTCTCCGACCAGAGCTGTTGTGTGTCCTCCTCCAAGAGCTCGGTCTCCGACCAGAGCTGTTGTGTGTCCTCCCCCAAAGAGCTCGGTCTCCGACCAGAGCTGTTGTGTGTCCTCCCCCAAGAGCTTGGTCTCCGACCAGAGCTGTTGTGTGTCCCTGTTCTCCTCACCCGGGCTGTTGGGAGCCGCGCGGCCGGTATAGGCCTACGTAACCACCACATCCTGCTGCCGTTGCTCCTTTGGTTACTTGTGCATCTGTTGCTGTTCCTTCAGTCACAGAGGTCGGACTGTCGCTGTTGACGAGGGTGACACAGGTATGTCTCTGTCACAGCTGCTTCGGCCACGAGCTGGTTGGCTGTGTCGTCTCTCTCTTGGGCTGGTGGTACGTAGAGGGTGGGGGTGTCGTAACTGATATGCCTGTCGCTGCGGCCGTAGTTACACATACTGTTCCTTTCCGGTCACTGCGCTCTCTCTCTCTCTCTCTCTCTCTCTCTCTCTCTCTCTCTCTCTCTCTCTCTCTCTCTCTCTCTCTCATGTCCTTCACGGTTGGTGCGTGTTTGTGTGTGTGTGTGTGTGTGTGTTACCGATTCTCCCGTTTGTCTCGTCGTAGCTCATGTCACAAGGGCGTTGATCTTACGCAAACTGGCCATATTCGTTGACGATCGTTAACTAACCCCCCCCCCCCCCCCTTTCCCCCGCAAGCCCAAGCTGTTTCTACCCCTGTTAGTCTCCCATTCCCGCTGTTGTGTGTGTGTTCGTTCTTCCAGTGGCGCCACAGGTGTGTTGCTTTCGTCGCAGATGTTAGTGCAGTTGTGGCGGCTGATACCCCCTGCTCCGCTCGATACCGTCGTGAACTATACGTACGTATTCATAACTACCGAATAGTCCTGTTATCCTTTCCATCATTCGCTTGGGATAAAAGCTCTAGTGTGGAGTCTAAGTCAGCCAAGTTCACTTAGCGTACAGATCTTCTTTGATGAACGTAACTAACGATTTGAACGTAAAAGTGCACGACGGAACGACCCCGTGGGCAAGGTGAAGTGACACGGGTCAGGTCAGGTCGTACGGTTGTGCCCGATGGTCGTATCGTCTTGCCCAGGGGGTCGTACCATCGTGGCTTATGGGGAAACGAGAGCGATTCTGCTGCTAATTGGAGTCCTAACCCTACCATTTTCGTAGTGTTTACACCTCCTGTGGTAAATTTAGCTTCCGCTGATCTAATTTCGTACGATAGTTAGTCATGTAACCTGCAGCTATATCCGCAGGTGATTAATAACTGAATAAATGATGATTACACTGGAAAATAAACCTTTCGCGGTGTGATCAGCGAACTATGTGGTTTGCGTCCCGATATTAAGCAAAGCAGCGGGCCGTATGTGTTACGCGCAAACAATAACAAAGTAAGGGGGTTTGGAGTCAGCTGTGGCAATAGGTGCTATGTAGCTTTCTATGTGGAGTCGGCGGCGTCAGCCCCTCAACGTGGGGCTCTACAATCTTGGAGCAGATTGTTAAGATTTTAGTTTCCAATTCGTTGGCAGGGTAATTCTCAGGTGTTTTTACGCCCCGTGGCGTCAAGTCTTCGTCTCGCGCGTTTCCTTTTCTGTTATGAATCTGCCGAAATGCAAGAGGGCTCTCCATGCGTATTAAGGTGAATGTACCTCATGCTTTTGGTGCGAGCGTATCAGAGGAGTTGCGGAGCCTGATTGGCCAACGACGTGACGTCACATTACGTCACGAAAAGTGAACGATGATTCTGTACGTTTTTCGTGTTTACGGTTCATACGGTTTTTCCATGTTCGCTCACTCTACGTTATGTAATAGGACTTTATGGGGAATGCGTACCTAAATCTCATCACGTAAACGGGTAGAATCTCCACATGAAGACTGACTGTCAGCAGTGACGACCCAGAACCCTCCATAAACGTTCACGTTTAAGAGCTCGGAATATAACCCCTGTGTAATTGGGCGCTGCGGCGCTAAGCCTCCATAGCTCACGAGCCTCTTCATACGTGCGGTGGCAGCGCTGCCAGAGAATCGATTCGGACGATTCACTTGGCGTAGACCGAATTCCGCGGAGTAGTTATGCCGTAGCACAAAAATCAACCTCTAACCTCTCACTGCCATATTGTTGTGTTCATGAATCGATACGGGTACAAGTGTGAATATATGTTATACCTATATACCAAGGGAAAAGTGTGTAACTTGTTGTGAAGCTATACGGCGAGCCAGCGAGTGCGAGCGTAGTGCAGTGATTTCGCGTGAACGTTTGTTGGAGATCGTCCTGTGTCTGGATCTGAAACTCAGGTGAGTCTACTGATGGACATGACACCTGCATCTTCATCTGTCTGTACATTCCACTCCGTTGCTCCTACGCCCTGGGCTGAAACAATCACGTACATGGGTGTACAGGACATGCACAACAAGGCCAGACCTGAGGTGGTGGGTGAACGAATTCCTATTTAGCGTATTTATAGACCCGTCGTCTCCCCAACTGGCATAGCCCACGGAGACGGCCCAGACATTCACCTTCAGGACCCCTTCTCTCGATGATCTACCTGCTTTTCTAAGATGACAGTGGTTTAAATTCATTCCCAGACGACGGCACGAGACCTCTGGTCGTTTAAGGCTACAGGTAACGAGCTCGTTGCTAGGTCACGATGTAAACAAACGGGAGTAAACGTAGATATATCGACCCAAGTGGCTGTACATGCAAGGTGTTCGGGGCCAGTGCATGGTGTATACACTTGCATCAGGATCTGTCTTTTTTCGCTGCTCCCCAACTCTCGTGTTACCTGCGTTTCCACGTAAGGGTACGTTCATGTGACCCAGTGTGTTGTCATTCGGTGGATACGCCAAAGTCTCTGGATTTGTATTGTGTCGGTACATATGTGCACATGACATTGACAGTGAGGTGTATATACCTGCGCTGAAAAGCTATGACAATTGCAGTAAGGATTTCCTGCATCAAAGAAGAATCGATTTATCGTTTCTCATAAAACAAACCTAAACGTAACGGCACGTGATTGATAGTCGGTAATAGCTGTTATTCTGTTGTGAGCCCCTAGTTTACTAAGACGGAATTGGTAGTCGGTCTGTCTACCGCATTCACGGTAATTTTGCCAACATTTTCTTTCGGTTGACGAAATAATCACGTAAACTTTTCGTGTATGAAAGCATTAGAATTAAGATTAAGGATATGTATACAATTTCCCCAGCCTCATTAGCGATTCTTGATGTTCATTAAACTCCTACTTCTAACCTGGCAACTGTGTTCATCTCTTATCTGCAACCTTCAAACATCTCACCCGTTAAGTAGGCAAGATTAAACTGTCTTGCCGTCATCTTAAAAAAAAACGAACTGAGAATGAATGTCACTCAATGCAAGAAATGCGTCAGTCGAGCACGTGTGTTTTGTGCTTGTTGCAGGCAAAGCGTCACGCTGTCCACCCGCGACTTTGCAGCCACGTGCACACTGCAGCTGCTCCCGCCACCCTTCCGATGCCTTCTAACTTTACAGCCACGCACACTCGGCAGCTGCACCACGACCACCCTCCTTATACCATACAACCCTACGCCTTTTGCGTATCTTAACCGTGATCAGCTTGAGTCCTGGCTAACAGCGCCCCTGGCAAGTCCTCTGTAGCTTGCGTCCGAAGAGATAGCCGACAGAATATCTGATTACCTCACGTCTACGTGGTCGTTCCATATACGTTCCCCTAACGCTCTAATACCTTAGCCTCAGGAGGCTGTCTAACCCCCCACAAGAAATGACTGCAATTCACATGGCTCCCAGTAACTTGGTCCCTCAGCCTGTAGTAACATCAGTGTGTGTGTAAGGTTCCTCCCAATGGATCATCTCCTTTCAAACCCATATATAAACAATGATGGACAGCGCCAAGGCTGTTCCGTGTACTTACCAACCCATCAGAACTCCAGGAATACTGTGATGCTCATTGTTTTCAGTCCATAACTGCCTCCTACCTCGGCGAGGTAGCATCAGGAACAGTTGCTAGTAGTAATAATGATTAACGGTTTATGAAATTAACACTGCAGCTTGACGTTGAATAAAAAAAGGGGACGCGCAATGCCGATAGCGGAGCTGTAAAAAGTGTTGGGTGGAGTGCAGTTTAAAACAAGACATTGTCTAGACAAACACAGGTACTGTATCTAGACAAACACAGGTATTGTACCTAGACAAACAGTTACTGTACCTAGACAAACACTAGTACTGTATCTGACAAACACAGGTACTCTACCTAGACAAACACAAGTACTGTACAATGGTTGTAACATAAGAGTCAGTCGACTGGTTCCTTGGATCGCGTCTGCCTATTGTTCCCTGCACCTTGAAAAGGTTATAATCACGTCAGCCTCCATGTCATCTTAATAGCAAAATCAGTCTTATGATATTATAGAAGACTTCACGAAGATCTTATATTAAAGAGGAAGGAATATTCAGGAATGGAACAATAGTATTCGTATTTCCTTACATTCCATTACCGTCTCGGCGGGATAACCCCAGGAGCACGCAGCTTAGCTCTCCATGAAGTACGTATCATTAGAATCTGTATAATGACAGAAAAGACAGGGCATAACGAGCATTGTATTGCCAAAGGTTTGGCCCTCATGACGTTACGGAAGTTGACAGGAGAGACCCCCCTCCCTCATTCCCGCCCAGCGACCCTCACTACGCTGCTTTCTCTCCCGGGGGGGTTCCAATTAGTATCATTTCTGGTCTGGAAGCAGGTCCAGTGTTTCACACGATTCTCTCAAGACTTTTTAAAGCACACTCTTGCGGTATGACTCGGGGTTGTAATTATGACACCAGATAGCGTGGTTGTGGTTTGACATCAAAAAGTAGAGGGAGCATTAAGTGAGCATGGATAACGTGTACGTGACCTACTCCGTTTTCCGTGTTGTGCGCCTGCTGTGGGAACCCGCCGTGCTGCTGCTGCACCAGCCTCACCTGCCCCTCTCCTCGACTCGCCTTCGCCCCTTGTCGCCAGCCTCTCTCCCTCCCTCTCTCATACGTTACTGTACATTTCAGGGCGTGTAATAGAGTTCACTCCTTCATTGCTGTAGTGTTTTATATCAGCGTTGAATCGTAGGAGTCTCTTCTGGTATCAAATGCTGAATTAGCATCATCTTTCGCGACGGAAAGAGTTCTTAGGGATAATGTCAGTTTATATTTACGACCCTGTAGTCCGTTATAACGTTTTTTTCTCTCTCTCCCCATATATATA
>JAUUDY010475678.1:0-10759 GCA_032361765.1 Panulirus inflatus | reverse complement strand
TTTCATGTGTGGCGGGGTGGCGACGGAAATGGATGAAGGCAGCAAGTATGAATATGTACATGTGTATATATGTTTATGTCTGTGTATGTATATATATGTATACGTTTAAATGTATAGGTATGTATATGTGCATGTGTGGGCATTTATGTATATACATGTGTATGTGGGTGGGTTGAGCCATTCTTCGTCTGTTTCCTTGTGCTACTTCACTAACGCAGGAGACAGCGTCAAAGTATAATGAATAAATATTCATATATATATGAATGTATGTAAAATAATTATTTACCTAACAAGATTCACCATCCTTGACCAGGCAATTACAAACTTCAGCTATATGATCCACGCACTGGAGGCTTCATGCCGTCATCACCTGGCCTTGGCATGCATGTAGAGATCAGAGACCCTGATGACAAAATTCTGATGTCAAGAGTAAGTATTTTTTTTTTCAAACTTGCATATGAGTGCAGTAGTAAACTGTGGCAGATACTGTAGTTTTAGTTACAATACTTGAAATAGGAATGCAGTACAGGATCCTTACATGTATATATATTGTTAGAATTTCCTGAACCATGTATTACATTTTTATTTTGCCTGCTTTGCATGGAAGACACTTTAGCACCGAGTTATGCTCTTTTGTCTATCCATCTGCTGTGGGTAGTTACACTTGAACCTGCAACTTTAAAAGACTAAATCAGACACCCCCAAAAAATGTATACAGTAATTTCCCAAAACCTAAAGAAATTAATGGTGTAAGATTTTATAAGTCTAGTCATGCACCTTTTTCAGGAATTAATTTTCCAGAACTGCTGAACTCAACCCAATCCCAAAAACAAAGCGAGTTGTTTGAACATACGAAAGATAATGAAAAGAAATAAAAACAATTGTAAGGTTAAAGAAAAGATAAATTGAGATTAGAATACTTAAGGGATGGGTAGAATTGCAAAAAATCTTATTACAAGCTTGTGTTAGATTGAATGTGTGGCCAGTATGCCACAGGAGAGCAATCATCAGTTAGAAAAAGAGGTTTCTTACTTTTTCTATGGTAGATAATCCATGTGGGCTAAAGCTTTCTTTTTTGTATAATTTACTTTGATTTCATACGCTTACTTAATTGCAGGTATACAGTAGTGAAGGACGATTCACATTTACCTCACACACTCCAGGAGAACATGTCATCTGCCTCTATTCCAACTCCACCAAGTGGTTCTCAGGATCTCAATTGGTATGTTCTAAAGAGGAATTAATAGTTTCCCATAAATCTTGATTTTATATGAGTAGAAATATGAAATAGATGTGTGACAAGGTTTTGGGTGCCGCTTGTTGACTTTAACACAAGTTCTAAAAGCTACACCTTTTTTCAGTCAAGAATGACATTTTCTCAACTGTTGAATGTGTTAGAAGTTTGGTTTTATCCATGAAGGACAATAATAGTGAATGCAGTAAGCAATTCCAGATCATTGACAACATAAAAGGAGTATGCCTTGTAGCTCTTATTATTACTCTAGGGGAATTTACCATATTTATTTTTTTTTTACATTTTTTGCATATTCAGCTTTCCAGTAATCTTAGAGGGAGCTCGTAAAACTTATTAGAGCACTTTAGTCATCATTTATCTCCACAAATTGCATTGTTTCATCTAAGACATAAGTTAAGCATTTGCCAACTGCTTGAATTGTAGATGATTGTATCTTATTTTTTCTTCAAAAAACAAGGTGTTTTAGAATGAATTGTGTTCAAGAATCTGTAATAGTACCCTAATTGGTTAAACAGCATCTGTATAGTCCAAGAAACTATAATCTATTTGAGAAAGCCTAAGCATAGGTTATTTAAGTCTCTTAAAGTTCTTCCACAATAGTGTTTTCCTAAACAGCTAAAGCCAGCCAATCCATCATCATTATTATATAAAGTACATCAACATAGTTTATTAAGTAATTAATCTACACATGTGGATTGGGATGTGTGTGTGTGCAAAGTGTTGAAGTAAGAAGCGTGTGTGTGCAAAATGGAGAAGTAAGAAGCATGTGTGTGTGAAGTTCATATTTTCACTTATGCATACTGAGCATTAATATTAATTGAATTCCACAGCGTGTTCACTTTGATATCCAAGTGGGGGAACATGCTATTGACTATGCCAACGTGGCCCAGAAGGAGAAACTAACAGAACTGCAACTACGAGTACGACAGTTGCTGGACCAAGTAGACCAAATTGCAAAAGAGCAGAACTACCAAAGGGTAGGAACTTATATTCAACAGTATTCATTAGATATAAAGGTATATTTTGATTTGTCTCCTTCGTGTTCAGCACGTTTGATATCAGTGGATAAGCATTCAGAGACATGAGAAGGTATGAACAGTACTAAGATTTAACTTGACCAGTTTGGGGAGGGATATAGCAGTGGTATACTCCCCACTTGTCTGTTTCTCTGTATGTAGCTTGATTTATCATAGTATGGGGCATTAAATTTGAAGGGCAAAGTATGGCCCAGGCTTCTATAAATGCTTTCCCTCTTGGGATGTTAAATTTGCTCTTATCCAAACTTGAAAAATGTCTTTTGCCTTGGTTATTTTTCAGATATTGCTTTTCAAGGGGCAAAAAAGAAGTTTATTGATATACAAGTCATGAAGTCCAAAATAATGATCTTAGTAAACTATGAATTTTTTTTATTTAGTACCATGAGATTTACGCCCCTAATCTTGAGTAGCCATCCCTAAGGAAAAAGTATAATGGTTCTCAGGTCAAAATGTCAAAGCCCAAGGTAACTGTTTCCTTTTCAGGGATGACAGCTTCAGTGCATTGCTTTTACTTATGTGTCACCAGTTTAACCCAGACTCTATGTATGGTTCTATCTTGAGAGAGGATGAAACTAATTTGATTTTGAATAGAAAAATTCTCTAGAAGTAAACCAAAGTGCAGCTTACCTCACCATTTTCGTCAGTTTCAGTTTACAGCTCAAGTACAGAAAGCTGTCAGATGGGCTAGTCAGGAATCACTCACTGAGAGATGTAAATTCATAGGGAGCTATGAAACATTTAACATCTAAGTCATACATATTTAGGGGTTACATGAAAAGCTGTAATCTTGCTACTGAAAATAAAAAGTGTGATTATACACACACCAAGATCTACCTTCCTACACATATTCTTTATTTCCTTTTCAGCACTGTTGGTAAGGTTTTGAGTCTTCAGAAACTTTATCAAGTGGTTAAATCAGTGTAAAGCTCTTTTAGTTATAGGCTGAAATCCACATCATAGTTTTTGCAAGTTACTTTGTAACATGTTGGTACTAGTTTAGTTTTAATTAGCTGTACAGTACGGGCAGGTGAGTTCTGCACTCATGGTGCACCATTTCTTTCCTTTCTGTAGCTTCTCACAACTTTCTAAACTAATGTATTCTATGAGCAATCACAATTCCATCACTTCATTCCATATATCCACTATTTGAAAGTACTTTATCTTTTCCAATGTCTTTTGTGCTTTCTTTCTGCTATATAACTTTGGTGCCTACTTGTTTGGTTGGAATGCATTCAAATTTGCTAGTTTTTTGATGAGTTTGAGGACTGGCCATGTTTGTACACAATTATTTCTTAACCTTATTGGATATTACGGTTGCACCCAAGCTACAGGTTTCTCTATGAATGGTGAATGCTTCTCTAGGAACTCGTGGAGAAATTACTGTTCATTGGAAGCCACAGTATTAAATCATATAACTTCAAAATACTAGAAAGTAGACAGGCCTTACCTATCAGATGGATTTAAAATTTATTCTGGTAGCTAGAATATAATTTTTAAGTTCCACAAGAATTTTATGCAAAGTAAGACTCTCAAACTGAAACCCTGAATATCTAAAAGAGGTGAATTAATATTGCTTGAGAACTGATTACGGCTGGGACGTTTCAGATGAAGATTTAAATGGATGGATTGATGGGGATTGAACACAATGAAAACATTTAGAATGCCTGGCCCACAGAAGAAACAGACAAAAAACAAATAATGGCAGAGAAGAAAAGAAGTTAGAAGTGTATGCATGTTTTTAATGATGAAAATATAAATTTCACTTTAAAGCATGAATTGTATCTTATGCTGATGAGCCATTGACATTCATGAAGATACATTTATAGAACTTTGGTTTCATGAAATTATAACATTTATATTTTATGTGACCTGAAAGTGATGGTACATCACTGCAGATAAATTTACAATGTTAGAATTTGAAAACCACATATTGCAATAAAAGATGGAAAATGTATATTTGTTATTCATAATAATGGTTTATTTTTCATCATTTTTAGAAATGCTTATGTTCTTTATTTATTTTCAGTATCGAGAAGAACGCTTTCGCCAGACATCAGAAAGCACCAATCAGCGAGTGCTCTGGTGGTCCATTGGACAAGTTGGCATTCTGTTAGGCATGGGTTTCTGGCAGATGCGCCATTTGAAGAGCTTTTTTGAGGCAAAGAAGCTTGTATAATGCATTGAGAAGACCAGATGAAAATAATAATTGATACTTAATATAAAAGATGTAAGTTTTGTTAAGAAATTATAGGAAAAGGCACCATCAGGTGAAAATAAAAAAAATAATCATGATCAGCCAACTAATATATGGATATTAAAAATGAAAGTAGTATTTATTAGTGCTTGTGTCTTTAAAGGCTAAACAAACTACCATACATGGAGACAAAAGCAGATGGATAAATAACAATCAGACTGAAACGCCGATGTGAATGTACAAAAGTGAAATTGAAAATGTCCATAAATGTCTGTAAGTCAGTATTAATGATGAAATATGATGAAAGAATGAACTACCTGTATAGAAGGTATAATTTATGAACTGAAGATCCAAGTTTGTTTGATAGGTTCCTCTGTTGTTTTTCTTCCCCTCCCCAGAAGCTATAGATTTAATGTGTAGGAAATGTACTTTTGCAAACGATACATAAAACCTTTACTCTTTAAGGATCTTGATTTTGTTTTAGCTTTCATGTGTATGCTTCTTTAACTGTGTGGTGTACATCTAAAAATGCCCTAAATTGTTATTTTTACAGCTATTTTTAATGTTATGAAGTGTTGGCCAAAATAAATTTACATTTAGCTTTTTCACAAAATGTTTTGGAAATTTCTAGTCATCTTTGACACAACTCCAGGATATTTTCTTTCATGAGATTTGCCTGGGTTCAGTAAGAACTACAGTTTGACACTGAGAAATTGAACATATCCAATACAACTTTTTTTAATAGATAATATTTTCCAAGAAGCAGATTTTTTCCCAATTTTGCAACGATTTAATAGGAACAAAATATTTTTTGTCTCGTTGAAATCCGACAAGGAAATACATAGATGTATTCTGAAGCATAAGACATACTTTACACTATGGCCAAATAAAAAGATCTTTCATAACTTTGCCCAAATATGTAGGTTTCTGGAGTATCTTTTGGGTTTCATTTGTGGAATTTTTGTACAATAGTGATTATGCAAGTTTTAAGTAAGATATTTATGATTAAATAATACTTGATCCCAATGACTTGATGCCAGATATCTCCAGTAAAGGACGGGTATCAGGAGATGCTACTTGTTTTTCTCTTGCGAGAAAAATTGACCCTTTATAAAACGTGTATTACATGTGGGTGGAAGGGCACTAAAGTTAAATGGGAAAATCCAGCTGGATTGTTTTCTAGCTCTTCATTTGATGTCCTCTATCATTGTGAGATCAAAAGATGTAATACCAAAGTATTAGCAGAGTCACAGTCAAGCATCAAGAAAAGAAGCATGTATAGCATTATGAGCACTGAGCAATACCAATTATTAGTCATCAGTCTGATGAATAATACCATCCTCCCTCATTTGTAGTCTATCTTTCTCCAAGCAAACCTATCTGTGCATGCAGCATTAAATGTTTTCTTCAAAGCACTTTGCAAAACATTTGGTCAGTTGGGACATTAGCCTGATGGTATGGGAGAGTTGGAGAAACACACTTTACAACAAGACCGAAGCTTGCAGTCAGAAAAAAGCAAAGTGATTATGTAACATGCTGATGCAAGATCCCAGGATTTTATAAACTGTACGGGTACTGGGCTTCCCTCCCACTCATTACTTGTGGCTTGGTTAGCAAGAACTGCCAATCTCTCCATCTTTGGACACCAGAATGGAAGAAAATCAGCAATCAAATGGTATGTTAGAAGAAACATTTAACAGCCTCCCTATCTCAGGGTAACTAACCATAGATTGCTAGGTTTCAGCAGCTGATGGGAAGACCTCATGACAGGCTCTTCACGCATGTCTAAAAGCAACGGCTCCAGCAACTGTTTTTTCCCACATTGAACATAATAATGTAAGTTACCTATTCATTTATGCATCAGTCCCTTCAAGCTTGGAGGGTTAAGAAATTATTTATGTCAAGAGTGCAGGAGCACTCCATACTTCTCAAGATGCACTTCCCAAAATTACTTTGAATACCCTTGTCAATACTACCTTTAATACTTCCTGACAACTTCCTCAACAGCTGTAGACTGCCCAACACTCCTGGTACCCTAACCTTGAAAATGACAATGATGTTAATCTCATTAAATATACTTTAAGAGTATCTGATTTGATGCAAGGACCAGATTTGCAGTTTTATGATTATAAAAGCCTCCAGAATTTTATATTGGGTGTGATGTATATATCATTTTTCTGTTTATCTGTTTGTCAACTTTAATACAAATAAATTGGAATTTTTGTTTTCATTTTATATTCCTACCTTTTTATGGTATAAACAGCTCCTAGCCCATTTGTCATAAATATCAACCCGCAACAAAATGAAGCAAAATTTGACAAGTTGCTCCTGGATCTTCATTATTGGGTTTGCCTCGTCTTGATATAACAAGTGCATAAACTAGATTCTACATGTTACTTGCCATGAATGCAAATATTTCCTTGTCTTTGGCAGAGCAACTGATGATAGACTAAAGCAAGCAGAATAGTTCTCCAAAAATGTTTTCAATTTTCCTTTATGCTTGGTTGCTTCTGCCATTGTTACAAGGTGTCAGGAACAGAACAGAAGACTCATTAACATGCATTAATTTCCAAGCTGTCATGTACAACGTACTTAAACCAGAGTCAACCATCCACAGCCAAGCCCCAGAGACTCGCCTTCATGATTTGCCACCACAAATGTTACCAGGTATATCTAACGTGTACCTCTGTAATTTAACCATTCATTTTTGTCCTCTTGCCTCATTATAGAGGAACAATACATGCATTCTGCCAATTTCCAGACCTTAAACCATACAAATAATGAATGTCTCAACATACCAATCATCAACACAACTGCTCTTCAGGAACTCTACTGCAATCCCTTCCACTTCATATCAGACATGGCTTTCACTACCACCAGGATTCTCACATGTTACCTTGTCCCTAACACACTTCAGTACTTTACATTAAGGCATTCACTATCTCCTCTCCACTATACCATTGGTCTGGACTGGCTCCCTCCATATGTTGCTTCATTCCAAATATCACATCTACCACCCTATCACCTAACACGCTCAATAGTCCTTCAAGATACTAACTCCAACTTGAGGTAGGCAAACACCTGAGGAGCTCTAGATGATTTCTTCTACATTCTGCTTCACATGCTCTATTTTTTCTTTTATCTGAGCCATTTCAAGGGCATATTTTTACCCATGCCATATTTAGCAGGAAATTTAGATGAATATATATTTTCTTTTCTTTCAAACTATTCGCCATTTCCCGTGTTAGCGAGGTAGCGTTAAGAACAGAGGACTGGGCCTTTGAGGGAATATTCTCACCTGGCCCCCTTCTCTGTTCCTTCTTTTCTTTTAGACTTTCTATTCAGCATTTTTAGCTCTTTACTCTCAGAGCTCTTCATAAATAACTGCCTTGAGATATTCTGCTTCTTGCAAACTGTTTTTCCTCAACCAACTTACTGAAATCTTCAGTTTTGCCTTTCATCAATACATACAACCTCTGTGGGTGTCTGCATTTGTATTGTCTACATGCCTCAATACCAACTCAACCTCAATCTGTGCAGTTGCATTAGAAACTTTTAAGTAAGAGAAGTTACAGTTTCATCCCTCAACTAATCATGTCACCCTTTCATTTTCATTATTTCTCTTCCTTGACAAACTAAAAGAAAATGCTAGACTCAGTACAGTATCACTAACGTGTATCATCTAACCCTCACAGACCATGTCATGCACAAAAAGTTTTTTCTTATACTTTTTATGTCAATTATACTTACTCTGTCTTCACTGTATCTCTAATATGTATATTCTTGAACTACCATGTTCCTCCAAACCACAAAATCCAAGTATCCTTTCACTGTCACTTTCACATTGTAAACTAAGCTAATCATTTCAAATTCTTTGACAAATTCAATAAACATTCTTCTAGGTATAAAACATTAGCTATGTTAACATGACTAACTTAAACATGATTAGTATTAAGAGTAATATTAACAAATATTTTTTAACATTTTATTGTGTTTACATCAACCTTATGAAACTTCTCAGAGATCAAGGGTGCAAATGAGACACTTTTCACAAATTAAATATTACTAATTATGCAAGAAAATCTAGTAACTTTATGGGTACAAATGTTTTAATATAAAAAAAAAAAAAATTTACATCTATACACAGTAGCATTTCATCTATCAGCTCAATTGATCCATGACTGATTCATCACTCCTCGTATTCAAAACAGGATGCTCTAATGTGAATATTCTCCAAGTGAATGTTCACTCCATTTTAAATTCACATTGTTGGAGAGAAGTAGCCATGGATGTTTCTCTACCAGATAATGCTGTGGAAAGATTAATAACTTTAATCCAGCATTATATGTTTCTGCCTCTGACTGTTGTTGTTAAAGGTTACAAAGCTATCTCCCCAATACTTCTAACCTTTAACAATGATATTCTTACCTGCTAAAGTCCCATGAACAGACAACGACTATTAACCCTTCAGCTGAATCAGCCTGCAATGCAAATCTTAGTCTCTCAATGGCTTTTATTCATAGCAAAATGCATCCTTTCACATGCCAAATGGCTTTAGCAATTCTTGGTCAAGTTGCAGGCAGAGAAAGACTTGCTTTACCTGAGGTGTGTGCAATACACTGAGCATTCCCACCAGCTTTGAAAGGTTCCCCCCCTACTCACTAAGGATAAGCAGAGGTGTGAGCATGTAGCATCCTTCATTGTAGGGATCCTACTGCTTTCCTTTTCTGAATAGTGCAATAAGCGTCACTGACAGGTAAATCCTTCAATAATAAAGCTACATAAAAATTTCTTGGCATTGCCTGCTGCCAGTTCTGGGAGGGGTGTATGGAATCACTGCAGGTACTGGTAACATGATAGCAAGTACTGTAGAGTATAGTTAAAACCTAATGTTAACAGCAAAGGATCTGTAACTAAAACCCTAAGACAATTCTGTTGTACTAGAGTCTCTTTGTATTCAAACTCAAGACTCAAGAACAACTGTCTTGCTCATACTCCTACTCAGATATTTGTACACATGACCTTCATACTCAAACTCATGATTATGTAAAGTGCATGTACAGTGCTACTGCTCATTTAGCTAAACACAAAGTATTATGAGAGACTGGCAACTCTTCCCTGTAAGATTCTACCCTGAATATATTTACTATCCAAGTGCATACCAAAACTTCACATTGTTTACAGCAGTTCATAAGATTTATAGCTAAGACTTTAGGACTTGCAAACATACAAGTGTATACAAAAATATTAACTGACAGAGTGATGGAAGTGACTGAATGCAGAATATGTGAAGAGCAAGGGTGTTTTAGAAATGATAGGGGATATGGATCAGATTTTTGTAGTAAAGATGGCTGTGGAAAAGTATTTAGTCAAAGTTAAGAAGTTGTATGCCCCTTTTATGGATCTACAGAAAGTACATGACAGAGTCGAATGGAATGCTTTATGGGATGTGTTGAGAATATACGGTATAGGGGGCCAACTGTTGGATGGTGTGGAAGCCTGAGCAAATGCATGTGTAAGAGTGGATAGACAGCTGAACAAAAGTTTTGGGATATATATAGGTGAGAGGCAAGGCTGCGTGATGTCACCATGGTTTTTTTAATAAATATATATATTATTTATCTGTTTATTATACTTAGTCGCTGTCTCCCACATTAGGGAGGTAGCGCAAGGAAACAGATGAAAGAATGGCCCAACCCACCCACATACATAAACGCCCACACATGCACATATACATACCTATTCATTTCAACGTATGCATACATATACATATATACACATGTACATATTGATACTTACTGCCTTCATCCATTCACGTCATCAACCCACCACACATGAAATGGCACCCCCTCCCCATGCGCGCAACAGGTAGCACTAGGTAAAGACAAAAAAGGTGACATTCGTTCACACTCAGTCTCTAGCTGTCATGCGTAACGCACCGAAACCACAGCTCCCTTTCCATATCCAGGCCCCAAACTTTCCATGGTTTACCCCAGACACTTCACATGCCCTGGTTCAATCCACTGACAGCACATCCACCCAAGTATACCACATCGCTTCAACTCACTCATTCCTTGCACACCTTTCACCCTCCAGTATGTTCAGGCCCCGATCACTCAAAATCTTTCTCACTCCATCCTTCTACCTCCAATTTGGTCTCCCACTTCTTGTTCCCTCCACCTTTGACTCATACGTACTCTGTCAATCTTTCCTCACTCATTCTCTCCATGTGACCAAACCATTTCAATACACCCTCTTCTGCTCTCTCAACCA
>JAUUDY010475567.1:0-10760 GCA_032361765.1 Panulirus inflatus | reverse complement strand
GAGAATAAAGTAAAGATAAGAGGGGTTTAATCCGATGGAGAGTTAGCTACAAACTGACTGGGTCAGAAGAGAGGAGGAAATTTGAATTTCAGAAGATATTTGGAATACTTTTCATTAGGGACCATCAAAGATTGATTTGCCGTAGATGAAGATGCCAAATCAGCAGGCTTGCTTCTCAATGAAGGCGCGCTTGACTTTACGATGAAGAGTTTTGCGGTGATGTCGAGCGAAAATGAAAAATGGAATGGGATACTAGAGAAGGGGAGAGTTTCATGGGCCACCAATTGGTTCCCCCTCTGATGCGACAGTCATCAGAGAAGGAGCGATCAGACCCATGAGTGGCGGGAAGAGGGAAGAGGAGGAGGGAAGAAATATCTGGAGGAGTTCCTGCTCGGTGGCAGGTGGTCATGGAAGAAATGGGGTAAGGTGTAGGAGGAATAAACGAAGTTTAAAAACAAAGTTAAAAGCGATAATCTTTGAGTCAGATGACTTCCCAGCTCGGATATTTAACATCAACGAGGCAAGCATTAGCAGTTTTTGTACTTCAATAGATACAAGCACAAAAACTATAGAAAATTGTAAAATACAACTATTAAACTCAACTTCTGAAAAGAAAAAAAGAAGAGAGGTGTGGAAATCGATGACGTTATGGAGAAACTATACATAACGTCAGCTCTGCTTCGAGGACACACGAGGAATTAGTGGTTTCCTGGACGTCCAGTAGGAGCAATAACGAGGGTCTTGCAATGCCGGACCTTCTCCGGCATACGATGATCCAGGCAGCGAGCCGAACTTGCAATGCCGGACCTTCTCCGGCATACGATGATCCAGGCAGCGAGCCGAACTTGCAATGCCGGACCTTCTCAGGCATACAGTGATCCAGGCGGCGAGCCGAACTTGTTTTCCCAAACAACACAAGAATTACCCAGGTTCATCATCCGCTCTACATGTTTGTCTACCTCATGTTTGTATGCATACTTACACATATACATTTTTTCTCTTTCTTTCATGCTTGTCCGCCGTTTCTCGAGTTAGTGAGGTAGCGCTAGGAACAATTGAAGAGAGGTTGCTTTCGCTCACATCCATTCCCAAACTGTCGTGTGTAAAGCTTCGAAACTACAGCCCACTATCCACAGCCAGGCACCACAGACCTTTCCACAGTTTACTCCGGCTGCTTCATATGTCTTTGTTCAGTCCACTGACAGCATGTCGCCCCCTGTATACCATATTTTTCCAATTAACTTTATGTAGTGTGCGCCTTTCTCCCTCAAGCGTGTTTAGCCCTTGAGTAATATTACCTACTTGCTTCTTTAGCAATATTACCTAATTACTCCGAGCAGTATTACGTTTTCCTTCCGGATTTGAAAGAAAATGCTTTACATAAAGCTTTTCCAAACGTATGTTTCCCATACATACATGTATGATGAGGTCTGGTATCATTATGATCATTATAACTGACTATTTTGATTAGTTCATTGAAAAAAAAAAGATTCCAGGTACTGGTGAAACAACTGTATTACAACCAGGTACTGGTGAAACAACTGTATTACGACCAGGTACTGGTGAAACAACTGTATCACGACCAGGTACTGGTGAAACAATTGTATTACGACCAGGTACTGGTGAAACAATTGTATTACGACCAGGTACTGGTGAAACAACTGTATTACACAACATTCTCTTTTGTCATAATGGGTCATAATGGGTTTCAGACGTGCAGTACCTGACTTTGACATGACCATCGTGATGACCCAGTGGTGTGGTGACCGAACTCGTGAGAGGTGATCTGCTTCACAGAATCCTATTGTCCTCCTCACAAGGTCGAGACACTTCAGAAACTCTCGCTGCTTCGTACAAATAGAATTCTGATGCACTGACAAGATTTCGCCATCAGGTGTATGGGGAGGTCAATAGTTCCCCCTCATGAAGTACGGCCAGCATTGGAGGATGGACCGTAGCATTCAGAAGCGCTTGGCCACTCCACTTGATGGATCTAGAAGCAGAATCATTAACATGTTTAGCCAACACATTCATACGGTTCAAGCATGACATCTACAAGTAAGCCATTGAACTCAAAAGGTTTAGCCACGAAATATAGGGTTGAATCATTATGTGTCTACGCTAGCATGAGTTTAGCTACTGATTTATGAATTGTAGTTCTCAAACAAGGGGTCCAATCATCGTAGTTGCACTGAAGGATTACAGTCGCCACTACGACTCGATCTAAGCATTTGGTCCATTAAGATTTTTTTTCTCTCTCACTTTTTTTAATCTTGCAGAAGACACTGTGTGATGCAGATGACCCCTGTGTGGGAGGGAAAATGGGGCAGGGGCCATCCAAAGACAGGAGCCTGGGCTAAGCTGAGACCTGACGAATCTTTACCACCAAACCATACGTTCTAAATCCTCAGGTTGCTCTGAGATGAGCGTCCCGAGCTACGAAGCGAACTAACGATCCATCAGCTGACCCAAATGATATTCTCTCTGCACCTGTATGTCCTCCAGGACGGGAGTATACGTACGGTGCTGCAGAACGACCAAGTGTTGATACACACCATAAACACGTTCACACACACCCCGTGATGCTAAAACCCAAGGGAAATGTGTTCAAGCGACCACTGGTTCACATTCACATCCTAGTGAAACGCGCTAAAGGTTCATAACATCTTCAGAGATGGTTATTAGCTTCACGCTTTACCCCTCAAGTTTCTGTTGGCCATTGGTCAAGGAGGTCGGGCCACCCTCTCTACAAGAGTCAGGCCATCGCAGTCTTTTAGGTTCCGGCCACGTCACCAAGGGGAGTCCACTCATGACAGTTGACCCATCTGAGCGCGTCGTCATGACCCTTGGCTGTGACCTATGACCTAGCATTTCTGAGGCGAGGTCGAAGGTCATTATCATCATACTGTCGCGTTCAGGAGGGTGGAGGGTGAGCCGGCGTGACTGGAGATGACACAGCCTCCAACACACGACCAGCCACCACGTCTCAGGTCTCCCCCCTCATGGAAAGGCCAACTGGGTCTAGTGTCTCATGGCTGGGTTGGTGTAGCCATGAACTTCACTGAGGTCACCGTTGTAAATCTCTGCCGCCGCCGCTGAAGACACGCCATTCTTAGAAAGTTCTGTCGGCTGGAGCGAACGTTCCAGTTCGCGGTGATCACAAGAAGCGGACGCATTACAAAACGACACTCTGTGAAAATTAAATGCTTCTTACTGGGGCTGATGTCGTATCAAAATGCCATCTGATCATTGTTCCATATCCAATATACACTTTTTTCCCTCCCCTCATCCACCTCTCATTTCATCACATCTAGCTCTGGCTGGTACTCCTAAGTGGAGAAAATATCAGCTGATCAACACGAATGTCATATGATTATTTACCTCTGACATCTGATTTCAAGAGTCTGAATTTTGACCTTTTATCCTACAGTTTTACATTTAGGTTACGATGGTACAGTTACCGTCAGTCTTGCTAATTTCACATTTTCTGTGTCTAATTATCTATCCTCATTACGTCCATTCTCATTTCCATGGCTTAGATCATTTACAAACAGCTTTTGAAATCATACACATCCTCAACCCAAGCTCAGTGTATTAAGATGAGGCGTACACTTCTACACATTTTTCTTTGTGTTAGCTCAGATGGCATGGACTGCTGAGCCTGGTACCTATTTTATTGACCAATGGATGAACAGATGATTTTACTGTGTACCGACTGCCGCAACCAGGACTCGAACCTATGCGCTCGACCGTGGGCGGCCCATGAATGCGTCACGGTTAGGAACGCTGACCGATATACCACGCGAGTCTTGTAGATATGCTTCTTACTTTGTCCCTTGGTACACAAAGTTGTTCCGTTGAGTGATGCCAGTGTGTCTATACTCACACACACACACACACACACACACACACACACACACACACAAAAGGATTATATTGTAGCCGATTCCCAGCCATCAAGCGAGCATCTTTATTTGAAATATCCCTAACCCTAATGTTCTAAGCCTTAATATCCCTAGCCCTGATATCCCTAGCCCTGATATCCCTAGCTCTGATATCTCTAGCCCTGATATCCCTAGCTCTGATATCTCTAGCCCTGATATCCCAAACTCTAATACCCGTGGAATTATTTGTTCCAGATTCGTCATGGCGGGAATAAGAAGGTCTAATCCACACCAAGATCATCCCAACTACAGACTTGCCAATTTCTTTTGTAGTCACTGCGAAATTTTCTTTTTATTCATTCCACGTTTTCTGTTTTATGTTGGGTCTTCATTGGTAGTCTCCGTTCCTCTCCCTGTTCAGCATTTGTCTCCTCCCGCAAGGGAAGAGCGGGACATGGTTGACGAGTGACACATCCAGCCTTCACATTCTATGTTTACTTTCTGTCTTAGGATGTGTTTTAGAGTTTACTTTCTTCCAAAAATGCTGTTGAAACACGTTACTCAGATTTAGCCGAAAAAAAAAGAATGTTTAATGATCTGTTAACTAGTTTTCTGAACCATCGATAGTAAATCTACAAAATATTCCAAACGATACTTAATCCTTTGAACATACCATTCTAGCATCTCAAGGATGTGACCTGACTATTTAACTACGGTGACCGGTGATGACACGAACCAATTCTTTAAAGCCTCAGGAGTTCCAATCTAAAAATGTTCTCTCTTTTTCGTTAGTTCTCATTCTAGTTGCTATATTTCTTATGAAAATGAACAATAGAATATTGAAGTGTGACTGTTCATCTACCTACACAGCTTCTTGCAAGTCTGGCAGCGACCACGGGTTACATAGCCTTCCACGGTGAGCGTCGCCAGGCGTAAAATCATTGTCCTGATGGTCACACCTGATGGACAGGAGCTTATCGACGACACCGTTGTCAGTATCAGCCCCGACAACAGCTTCCCTGACTCAACATTCTCTCCAGAATACATGCAAACAGTTCCATATGGTACCGTTAAACACGTTATCATTAACCAAACCAAGACTGTCGTTACGAACATAAGCTTTGCTTCCATCCATAGCCTAACCTCCTCTCTCTCAGGAGAATCTAGGCTCCTCCAGGTAATGCAACCCATCAAGGTTCTCTTAGCCATTTTGAGTCCCTAAACTAAGCTAGAAGGAACACGTCAGTATCACCATCCAATTTTACAGTTCACGTCTTCCCTGTGGTCGGTGCTAGGCTTGTGTTGGTGATCACCGATAGATTACATTTGCTGTCGTCTCCAAAACTATTCTTGAAGTTGGTCAACACGACAGTCGTCGAGATACAATGAAACTGAAGCCTAGCTTTTAGCGATGAGAGCTAAGCTGCTCTTGGCGGTATATGCTATGACGACATCGTCAGTGAAAGCTAGGCTGAATTAGCTCTCGTTTTCCGTCGACCCAAGACACCAGACTCCTTGCATTTGAGGTCAAGAATATCTAGGCAGCTTTCACGTCTCCCAGATTCGCCTACGCCTCCCCTATCTGATTTTCCTTCCTATCCACCACACTAGAGCGACAACCAGGACACAGTGCAAGAAAGATCCTACAAATTCATCCTTGGTTACGTCTCCCACCATCACTCAATAGGTACTCGAACACACTGATGCTCTCCAATTCTCTCTGCCCATCACCTGGGTATCAAGCGACAGCTAGGGAGGATATTACTGCAATACCCTCGCCACTGTCACCGCCTCCCTCCTGAAGGTATTTCTCCCTGAATTCCAATTCGACGCAACAACCGCGCCGAACTCAGAGCTCGCACAGATCGCTCGAGGAACAGCCGCATCCCAGCCAATTTGACCATCAGTCCTTCGCTGAAGGTATATTAGCCGCCCTTGTGTTTGTGGAGTCAGCCTTTCGACACACCATTTTTACAGCCTTACTGTTTATGTTGCATTTTCTCTGCGTAGTATCAACATTTAGCTGACCTACTGGTCTGCTGTTGTTTGAATATCTTTGTATGATATATTTTCAATCAGTCTTGTTATAGTTATTATCATTCTATTCTCATTATTATCATTGTTATTATCATTATCCTTATATTTTTCACCTACAATAGCAGAAGTGAAAAGGACAAAAGCATGCAGCAGTCGCTGGACTGACGTATGAAAGTAATACTGAAGAGCAGGAGAGGAAAGAAGAGGAAAAACTAATGTGAGCTCCTCAGATGTTTGTCGACCTAATTCTCAAAGGTGGAAAGGCAACAGGAAAAGGGAAAGACGAATGAAGGAAAAGAGTTCCACAGCAACCCTGCTCAAGGCCAATCCTCGCATGGCTACCCTCCACACAGTATCTATGGGAAGCAGCGGTCAGTCCCGTGCTGTGGGTTCAGACCTCAGTGGCTGTGACATTCACAGAAAGCTCAGAGGAGCTGTGATCGAAGTGACCCCCGTAGAACAAAGGGAAGGAAGCAACATCCCAGCGGATGGAACAGCAAAGGTTGAAGTGACAGCAGATGTAACTGGTAAGACAAAAGTTTTTTCTATGACAAGTAAAAGTGAGGGAAAAAATAACCTCTTCAGATATATGGACATGACTCTGATGCGGTGAGACCCTTGCAGATGTGGAGCAACTGCTCGGAAGAAAAACATCATCCCAGTTTTAGGAAACTGATTCTATGTTGGTCATTATGTGGAGTTCTCAGGATACAGTAGAGGATATGGATATGCTTAAAATGTTCATGTTACTGTAGAGCTGAACTGCAGTGCTTTGAAATTTTATAGTATGAAACTGAAATTTAAAGAAAGGTCTGGACAGAAGTCGAATTCTTTTTAATTAAGGAATTTGACTAGGCTCCGTCTTCCTAATATCGAGATACTGCCGAGGTCATATCTAAGAGGGGATATAGATTCAGCGCAAGAAAAATATAGAGTATTGGATTCAGGAGGGGAGGGAAAGCCAGCTGAAATATGCATAGTGGAACCATTAGTGTAAGGGTTCGACGCTGAAGAAAGATCACCCATGGGAAGAAAGAGAGAGAAGGGGAGGCGACAGGACAAAACCCTAAGGAACGCTGCTGTCGTTTCACTACCCCAATGAAACGATCAGACAGGACGCTATTCCTCAGAGAACAGACCGAAGTCGTAAAGCCAATGTTACGTAGAGTTACATAGATACAAAGACCACACAGACGTAAAGTCCAAGAGAGGTGGTCCGGCCTTAACGCTACTTGAAAAAGAATATAAGGAAGTTTAAAGAACATAGGCCTACGCCACACCCTCTCGTATTTTGGAGACATCGAGGGCCAGAGCAATGATTCATCCCTGAGAGAGGAGGACCAGAGGTGAGTCACACAGGAGAGATCGCCCGTCAGTGGACCTTGTACTGCAAAAGCCGTAGTGGTGACCTGAACGAGGGGCTATAAGATTCTAAAGGGCTGATGGAGTCAAAGTTAATGACAGCTTCCGAGACTTTGGAGACGGTAGACAGTGAGAACAGTGGGATGATAACTGGAAGAGTAACAACGGTCTCTTCTCTTAGGGACGGGCTGCACCAAGACATGCTTCCAATAACGGTGAAAACTTTGAGCTTTTAGACGAACTGAATAGGAGAAAGAATGACCCGAGCTGCTTCGCTCAGGAGACACACACACACACACACACACACACACATACACACACACACACACACACACAAACACACACACACACACACACACACACACAGAGGAGGGAAAGGGAAGAGATTGGAGAGGTTGGCTTCCTAAATAAAGTTTCAAGAACTGGTGGAAGACTGCCCGTTCAAATGATACATAACGGGAAGGGTAACTCAAGGAAAGCATTGGGCAGTGGCGCTGGTGAACCATAATCCTCCAAAATCTTTTTAATAAACAAGAACACACAGACAACGATAGCATTGAAGGAAGAGCCAGGGCGGTACATGAAGCGGTATAGCACACACACTTCACGAAGATGATACAAAGTGCTGATCAACTGATGATTTCAGGTATAAAGAGATACACAGGAGGACCTGGGATTCTCAAGGAGACGGAGAGTCATGAAGACTCAGTTTCCTAAGATGCAGTCAAGCAAATGACCTATACGAGCATGGCATTAACAAACTAGGATAAGAGGGACTAATGCACCATCACTACAAGATCTTACGTATCTTCACACTGAGTAGCATTGGGAACTGAAAGCATCATATACGATACATCAACTGTTTAAAAAAGTGACTGTGTAATGCTTCAGTTTGATTATGAGGTAACTGAGGTTGTAGAATGAAGGGAGATGAGACCAGGTAGGAATCATAACAGTGGAAACTAAACAGAACTTAACGATTCTTATGGTTACATTAACTGGGATACGGAGTTTAGCAGCTTAGAACTGGGGGCATTTTGGTGGATGGTTCTGTCATACTTACATTGAAGGGATATGAATATGGGCACTTTTATCCTTAAATGCTAAGGGAGGGTTATGAAAGTGGGAGGAATAGTTCAACAGAGGATGTGGAAAAGCGAAATGCAGGAGATAATCCAAAACTCATCCAAAATCTCAACGTTAGTAAATTGTCTTTAAAATATAAGTAAATCCGACTCAGGTATTCGGGAGACAGAGTTATACAACATGATGGAAGGATATGGGAGGAACTGAATAACAAACTGATAAGTCTTTTTTCGCAGTGGAAGGCTATACAGTTCATCAAACAGGAAGGTGGAATGGAATGGAAATATTGGAAAACACTGAAATATTTCAAAAAAGATAAAAACTAGAGTCATGATCCATATAAGGATGAAGGGGCTGAAGAAATGTCTCCCCATACGTTGAAGATGTGTGCAGATATACTTGGCAAGTCATGTTTTAAAGGTGTCCCTGGATGAGATGTAAGTGTTTAGGGAGTGGAAGACAGGAAATATGATACCTGTCTCTAAGAGAGGAGACTGGGAAGAGGCCCTGAGCTACAGGCCGGTCGCCCTGACGAGTGTGGTTTGTAAGGTACTGGAAGAGATAATCACAAAGTCAATGGATGACTTCCTGCTGAGGATAAACTGACTGAGAGACATACAACACAGACTCACGGAACGTAGTCATGGACGTATGGCGCACCCTTGAGATATTTACCAAAGAGTGAGACGTGTTTTAGACATAACAGAAGGTTGGGTGAATTTTTTGTACGTGGACTGCCAGAGAGCATTTGACACTGTAACTCAGAGAAGCAGGTAAATCAGCTGCGTCACCAGACAGGATAAAGGCGAGACTCCTTCGATGGATAGAAAATGATCTTACTGGATGGGAAGAGAAAATGTATGTCAGGGGAGCTTTCTTAAAATGAGTTAAGGTCTCCGTTGGCGTGCCGCAGGGTTCTGTCCTGGGACAATTCTTCTTCTTGATGTATGTAAATGACTGGCTCAGAAGGACTGGACTCCTTATGAAGTTCAGGAGGGAATTGAGAAGCGGAGGAAGAGGATTGCCACACCTTAGAAAGGAAGTTTGATAAACTCCAGAGTTGATCTGATGAATTGTTCGTATAATTCAACCTAAGTAGATAAAAAAGTAATGAAGATGCTAGACAGTGAAGGACTTCGGTACGATTACTTCCCAGAAGGAGGTAAGCTTCTGGGATCTGCGTGTGAGAGACTTGGGAGTCGACATCGTCCCTAACCAGCCGCCAGAGTCCAACACATGAAACAACCTTGCTACTGGTAATTAATGGAATAACATTCAAATATATGAATAAAGAAATACTCAGCAAGCTTTTTCACATCCTACATTTGGCCAAAACTATAATGTCCCTCTCAGGTTGATAACCGCTTTTAAAGAAAGAGAGATGCAACAAAGAGTGGGGAGGGAGGGAGAGACAAAGAATGGAAGGGCAGCAAAGTAGGTACGAGAATTAAAAAAGCCAAGTTTGAAGAAATGTTTGGAGGCCTAAAATTTGTCCATCATGGATGAAAGAAGAATAAGAGGTAACTTGATCACAACCTTTAAACCTTTAAACCAGTCTGATGATGGCAAGAGTGAACAGTTCCTAGAAATATGCAAAGATAGAATATCTGGTGATCATAACACGAAATCAAGTAAGAGACTTGTTGGAAAAGATGTAAGGAAGAACTTTTGTGCTATAAAAGTAACGGATGAATGAAATAAACTGAAGGATGACATGGAGAATGTAGAGAGCTTATTACAGAAAATAAAAAAGTGTTAGTAAACAAAACTTAAGAGATGGGGTCCTTATGAGTGCAGAACTCCCTCCCCGTATAGTACAGATACAGTAGATCATTGCAAATAGGTGATCAGTTACATGCATATGTAAGAGAGGCTACGGCTTAGAAAGCTGTACATCCTTAACAAATATCATGTGTTGAAGCTGACATTATCAACACAATAAAGGTCTGTTAAATATCTATGATAAACGTTCCTGTTTATCGTAAGTAAAACTAAATATCACAACCTTACCTAACCGACCCAGCTCTACCTCCGTGTTACGAACGAGGAGAAAAACCGTCATCAGCGAATGCAGGTGGCGCATGTGTGTGTGTGTGTGTGTGTGTGTGTGTGTGTGTGTGTGTGTCTTCCCTGAAACGCGGAACTCTGAAAAGCCACAAGCCAATTTCTGGACACCTTGGCCATGATCTATGTCCCCGCAGGAATTACTGACTTACCAGAAGTTCGTGTACCTTACTTAAGATTAATGCCACTCATCAAGTGTCTTGCCTCCGCGGTATGGAGACCAAGAACGCGCCACCGCTGATGTACGACGTCCAACACGAAGGAGCTGCGAGGAACGTTCGCCAGTAATGACACGAGACCCCTCGCTGTATGTCGAGGTTACCAGGG
>JAUUDY010475456.1:0-10760 GCA_032361765.1 Panulirus inflatus | reverse complement strand
AAAAACTATAAGTCATACAAATGTTTATAAGAAATCATGTCATACCCCTAAATGTTTATTCATCTAATACTTATTTTCATGGGACCCAGTCTCATTTGTTTATTAAATCATGTGTATTATGATATACTTGTCCTGTAATATAATGTAACCTTGCTTTACTGCTATGTAATTCCCAAATGGGTTAATGAAGTATCTATCTATGCTTCACTAACCTGACTTAGGGGTAGTGGCAAATTCGGGTCACAGTAATGTCCTCCACGGATGAGCTGTAAGTTGAGTGAAAGTGCAGAATAAGTTGCTAAATATATCCCATCTGCATTAATGATCACTTGGTTGGTGCTCTCTTGGTTAGTGGCATCAAACACTCCTGTAATATCAATACTGGACATCAGCAATTGTACATCAAAAGCTCTGTGGAATGGCACTTTTCATGTATATGAAATTGATGATTGATAGAAAAGTAGTTTTTTGACAGGATATGAAGTAAAAGTTAACATGGGGTAATATATGGAAGAATGCATGCCTAGAGCATGAACAAAAAACTGCTCTGTATGTAGTATTTGAGTGACCAAGATGGGCTCAACTCTAAATATATATAATACCATGAACTGAATGTGTTTATATAAATCAGGGGAGGAAGTCCTTCATAATTTAGTATCTTTCTGGAAAAGTACATCTTCCCGATAATCTTCCTGTATAGAACCAGCTTCATTTCATCTTATAACCGTATTCCAATTCATAACAGTTCTATCCTTACTCAAACTGGATCAGTGAAAAATAAAAAATGCCATACCTTCACAATATTTAGATGAAAACTCAAGAATAGCTTGATCAACTTCAATGGTGCTGCGGATGGCCAGCAAAGATGGTAATAGTGCACAAAGGGTGGAAGTGAAGTGTCGTGCATTTTCACATTCTCTCTCAGCCTCTTCATCCATAACCTAAAATACAGAAGGATTCCTTATCCAAAGATATCCTGGTGCTATTTCAATAAAAATCTGTGGTGAGTAAACAAGAGACTCATAATGAGGTAATGAGCTTCTCAGCTTAAAATCCATTCCACATTTTTATAATAACACCCTTCATCAAATACTTGATGGGTTTGTCTAGTTATAATTCTATACAGTACTTTTAATACAGAATATAATGTAACACTGTAATTCATCCCAACACACAATGAAAAAGAATACTTTCCACCTATCTCCTACGTGTCACAGGAAGTGGCTAGAGGAGAGGGAGTAGGAGGCTGGAAAACAGATCACTCATCTAACTCTCTTAGAATAGGAGTAAAGGAAGGTGGAAGGTGCCAAGCAAAGAGCTTTCCTTGAAAGCTCAGTTGGCCGTTCATGAAGCTACCTTGTTAAAGCATTTCATATAGCTTTGGGTTGATATAACAAAAAAAATCATTAAATGGTAAATGATATACGATATACAATGACAGCTTATCCAGGTCACAATTCATTACCCCAGTTTGGTTTTATTACTCAGCAAGCATAAGGGTTACTGGTGCCAAAGCAAACCACTCTTTGGTTCCAAACCCAGGGATATCTCTTGGTAAATCTTTCATGTTAAAATGCCATTCATCAGCATATGCTCAGACCAAGCAAACCAAGGAGCACTTAACACATTCTCTCATAGGAGAATGCTATCTTGCTTGGTGAAAGTCATGGACTTGACTGTAAAATTTGTTCTGGACTTACATGACGTAAATTGGAGGCTGATTGTAGTGTTTCATTCAGCCTGTGGAGTCTAAGAGCTTCTTCTTCATCACGCTGCTGCTCTGCCTCTTTAGAAATTTCAAACTGTGAAAAGATACAAAAAAATTCTGATTCTGAGTGGTTAATCACAATTAAAAAGCACTCTCATAAATGAGGAGGTCCATGTTTCCCTTAATCATTTTGGGTATGAGTTTAGGACAAGTTAGTGATATTGTACAGGAAGTATGTTCCTGATTAGGCCATCAAACTAGGAATGGAGTGATGATAATAGATAGATAGAAAAGAAATAGATAGAAAAATACATAGATTGAAAGGCTGTTAGATTTCAGAAGTCTTTCAATTTTGAATAAAAGTGATGACACTGATGTTGACATATGATCAATTTCTGACACTTACTGTAAAGCAAGTACAGCTGTGAATTGTGATATACCTCCATGTGAGAATATATACTTTTTTTTAAGTATGCTGAACGTCTACAAAAGCTATCTATCTATACCTCTGATGCCTGCTACCTATGAGAACTCCCTCAAGGGGGGTGGCAACTGAAAAAGTGTCCATAATTGGCTAACTCCAGTTGTGCTTTTTAGCCTTTAGCGCCTCATCCTTAACAGACCACTAGTAGATGGCAACTCTAGTGCAGTGTTTTCAGAGGCTCCTACCTAAGTTCCTACCAACTACCTCTACCTAATGTGTCCACCTTATGTTCCTATCAATTACTTCGACCTAATGCTCCTACATATTACTTCTATCTAATGCTCTTCCCATTTTGCCAAAAGGCACAATTAGCTCACAGCACTCATTGCAAGGAAAATTAGAGTTATGAAGAACGAGTTATGTGAGTTGAGTGTTGTTAAAGGTTATGTGTGACAAGGAGGGATTGTATTTTTGAGAACAGAATGGCAGCAGTCCATGTGTGGGTGAAGTAGAAAGAAAAGACAGCTACCTGGGTCAAAGAAGTGAAATTTGACTACTGTTAAAGTGCTGGATCATCATGCACTTGTCACTAATCCTCCCAATATTAAGTCGGGTAGTACCGGTAACATATCTTCCTGGTTGGCGGCTGCCTACCAACTACTACCTACGTAATATGACATAAAAATAGTCCAACCTGTTCCTCTCCTGAGTCAGTCTCATCTTCTGGTCCTTCAGTGTCTCCTGATGCATCAGAGTCTTCTTCCTTTTCTGCATAATGATCACTATGTTTCTTCCTTCCACTTTCATCATGAGTCTGATCATCAAATTGTGAACCTGGAAGATAAACAAAGGAATCCTTTTAATGCACACTAGATAATCGTTGCAATGTAACACAATACAAAGCAACATTAGAAATGAACAACCTGAACTTCTGATAGGTAAAAAATTGACAAGGAAAGCAAATTTGAATAATCTGTTTTCATAAGGTGAACACAGTTTGGACCATGAGGCTTATCTCTCCAAAGGAAAAAAAATTACCTATTATAAGATATTAAACTAAATAGCCTGGCAGAGGAATGAGAGACTGAATTTATCATCAGAAAGAAACATTCTTAAGGATAGGGGAAAACAATAAGGCACTATCCATATATCTCCTGTATGTTGTAAAAGGCAACCAAGAGAGGAGGGAGCAAGGTCTAGAAATTCTCTACTCTTGTGTTATTTCTTTCCAAATGTAGGTACAGAAGGAGCTAAGAGAGGATTTTTCTTAGAACACTAAAATGTTTGTTCCTGGTAATACATTACTTAGGTGGGAACAACAAATGGCTACAAAAAAAAAAAAGAGTACACAAAGTAATTTGCCAAACTACTGTTATAGATAAAAAAAAGAGAACTATCCATCCATAATAAATGCACCAGAACATATTCTGCTTTGGTACTGCAAATACCAAAGAAGGAAGGTGAGAGGAATGACACAGACAAATGACTGGTATTAGTGCTATAAAGGAATAATCATCTCCAGTTTCAAAGTAGATGTTTTTCTGCAAGAATCTATTCATTTATCTATATCTCTGATGCCTGTTTCCTTTAGGAACCCCATTGAGGGGGTGGCCACAGCAAAAGAGTCTCTATAGCTGGTGAACTCCAGTGCCACTTCTTTGCTTTTTGTGCCTCACCCTTAGCGGGCCACTGGTAGAGGGCAACTCTAGTGCACTGTTTTCAGAAACTCCCTAATGTTCCCTCCTATGACTACTACCTTATGTGACTTACTAACATCCACTTGTCTGAATGCTCCCTAACATAAGATGAAAACTTCCTGCTTTCCTAAAGAAGAGCATATTGACTCCTAAAAAGAACATGCTGAACTGGTTAACTTCCTGAAGTGACATACTATGACAGCATTACTTCAGTTAGGGGCACTGACCAAATCACAAATTTATTAAACACGATTAATTTGTTGATAATGATGGGGATGGACCCATGAAGACATATACTTGTGGATGCTGAATGCTTAAAAACTCAGTGCTACCCACTAGACTATCTTCAGCACAAAAACTGTAAACAGCATGAGCAGAATCTGAGTAGTGAAAGGGAGATGCAAGCAACCTGATATATTGTTCATAAACCATAACTAAAAATTATGTTGTGTTAATACTATCTGAAACTCTGACCCAGTCTCGGTAAAAGAATCATTCGTTCCTTCAGCTGTGGTCTATAAATTATTCTGCAACACCTATATGCCACATACAGCTACCACCATACTCAGCTGAATGAGCTAGTGACCAGTGTTTAGTTTGTTTACAGTTCTTGTCTTCTCAATATAAATAAAATGCTGCATGTATTTTAGCATACACAAGCTGTGAGGTAATCAATCCCAATCATATCACAAGATAAAAAAGAATATATGCAACCTTAATATGTGAGTTCGTTGACAACAGAGTAAGGTGTAAGCATGGCATCAATCTATAACAAAACTTATGTGTAACACAACTTATGTGTAGTTGGAGGACAAATCTCATCTTTTGACTGGCAAATTTCTCCATGAGTAGCTTAGGATATTACTGACAGCTTGTTATGACTGTTAAATTCAATTATATCAAGCTGTGGGTGGTTAAATCATCAGATTACAGGCAGAAAATTAGTGTAATGGCTGAGCAAAAGTAAAAAATTCTCACTAACCTGTATCATCTTCCTCTTGACAGTCACTCTCATTGTAACTCCCTTCCTCATTCTGTTCTTTATCTTCCTTTTTCTCAATCTTTACCTCTGCATGTTCCTCTTCCTCAAGATCATCTGTCTGTTGGGAGAGGGTGTCTGAAGCTGCCGAATCAGATGTATGCTTAAGACTTTCAGATATTTCATATTTTGGTAACTTACTCTTGTTTTCATATGTTAAGGGTCCTGTGGAAACAAACAGTGCAGATGTCAAAAGATAATGACCTCTTTCCAAATATCTTTACTATTATTTCCATCTGCCATTACTAATATCTTAATAAGCAATTATAACCTACCATCTCCCAAAATTCTTAGAGAATATCATCTAATCTCACTTTAAATACAGTAGTAAACAAATGAGTTTGAAGTAACCCAGTGCTACATAATCCTTATCTAGACAGACTGGATTAGACTTTGATTCTGGTAGAATGCACTGAAAGTACTGGTATTACTAACAAGAATTAAAGCTTTCTCATAAGGTTACAGTAGATGTCACTGAGTATTAAACATATTTTGTAAAAAAAGCAAGCAAAAGTATATGAATGTAGTATGAATTCATATCTTGTGCTTTTCTTATAAATGAGTCAGAGACTGAACAGAATGCTTTTTCTATTTCTAATGAAATCAATGCAACTTTAATCGAATTGCTTCCATTGTCATCTGATGGTCCTTACAGAATCGCTCCCATAATTTGGATAAAAACATTTTCAATCGTGAATTTTCCCACACAGAATTCATTTGGTTGAACACATTTTTCAATTTTCACTTTAGCGTGTTCTTTTTTTTAAATGAGCATATACTTATTACATTATTTTTCAAGTTGGAAGTTCCAGTCATACCAAAAGTCTCCATCAAGGCTGGGCCCAATTATTGAAAATGAGAAGAGTTAATGAGAGGATGAAATATGAAAAGAGGAAAAATATGAGATCTTTTAAGCCAATCATCACCAAATGAAGGCCCATGTTGCACGTGCTGCCATAAAGCTGAAGTTCAGTTAGAGAGGACACTGACTCTAAACTGACAGGAAAGCAAGTTTTTATAATACATTTTCTTGCACAGGACGGAAGATGTAGCTTTTCTTAGGATGGTTGAACTCTAGCTCATACTGAGGTTTACTTGTTTGACTTCTATCAACATGAGGGTAGGCTTAGGCAGTACAGTACTAGAGACGATGCTCATTTCAGGCATCTTCCTTTATACACATTTATCCCAGGATTCCTGCAGAAACTAGGCTGTAAGTAATAAATGGCTGAGGTAATACTACTGTCCCAACTCAGGAGTTTTGAAAAATCTGGAATCGTCATACATTTTCTGCATTGGGAATGTGGGTCTTTGTTTCTGTTTCACTGAAACTCAGCCACTGAGCTAGTCCTAAAATCTCCCTACATGCATGATACATGTTTTCTGTTTTCTATATTCACATTCTCTCCCTTCTTCTCCATCTTCTCATTACATGTGAATCCTAACTGTCTCTGGTGTCAGACCCTTCCTCATCTGCTAGACTTGACTCTTTTCATTTTCATTTTACCAATATTTGCTCCAATCTGAACATCATCCAGCTAATATCTCCCCTAATATCTTACTTCTCTAAGAGGATTAAGTCTCCAAACTTTAAAGTCAACTGATTGCAGATTTGTTTTTCACCTACTGCTCTTCTAACTCTACTATCATCCAGTCTTATGATACTGTGCACACAACAATGATATGCATGCACAATTGTACGCAGAGACAAATGGACTGGGCCAAACCCAAGCTCTGCAACAAGGGACATAGCAATTAAGTAAAAAGTTCAATGTTCTCTTCTATACTTGTCCACAGTTTCCTGCCAGGAACATATGAAGAATGGCTTGATTTGCTCACTTCCACTTTCTAGCTGTCACGTTTAATGCACTGCATCCAAAGCCTACCATAAACAGCCAAACCCCACAGACCATTCCATGGTTTTCCCTGACTCCTTTATATGCCCCTTACCACATCACTTTAATTCATTCTATTCCATGCATGCCTCTCCTGAATGTGCAGGTCATGATAACTCACAAACTCTTTTATAGGAGATCATGAAGGAATTCAATGAAGAGAAACTTGAGCAAATACTCATAATTCAAGGAACAATTAACAATATATAGTGACTTATACTACAAGAGCCTTGGCTGTGTATTCAAAACATTTCATGACACTCTCAGGTGTTTCTTTTAGTACCTATATGTGTCACCTAATGGTAATACTATTACATATGGTAAAAAAGTGTTTGTTTCTGTAAAATGGACCAACAGTGGAGTCATATTCAAATGTAATGACATAATCTACATGAAACAGTAACTGTCAGCAAGGCAGGTCTTGGCATTCATGAAATGTAGTGTTTAGAATATTGGCTTTCAACCAATCAAAATCTTCAGTTTAGGGAAATTCTTAAGGTTCTGTTGATATCTTATTTGTCTGGCCTAATCCAGAAAAATTTAGGTTTTTATCTTCTTAATGTCAAAAATAAAGAAAAATCCAGCAAACAGATATCACTATGTGCAGGTATATCAGGCAGTTGGAATTCCAATTGTTCTGCTACTTAATCATCTTATCAAACCAAAGATGTTATATGTACTTTCCAAAGTTTGGCATTATAATTTTAGTCCTTTTCCTGATTCTAATATAACAAATATCAAAAGGTCACCTACACTGCAATGATTTCATAATATATACCATGAAAAGCATAAATCTCAATTAATCTATTACAGTACCTGAATAGTCTCCATCTTGCATTCTAGCATACATGCCATTGATAACTTCAACATGTTGCTGAGAGAGTGAAGAGCCTAGAGACAGCTTTTCCAAAGAAGTTAGCAGTGTGGAAACAGAGTCTACCAAAACTCGTTGAACCTCAGCATCATTGCAGTTACCACACTCAGCTAAACTGTCCATCACACTGAAGATATTCAGGATAAGAATTACAAAAACATAGGATTCAAAATTTACATCTATGGAATAATTCCTTCTATTTATGGAAAAGACGGTCAACATTCACTGAGAGAAATACAAATATCATGTTATACACTGACATATGCTTGGCACTTCTATCTTTATCAGCATGGTCTAACTTTCTAGTTGGGGGTGAATGATGTAATACACTGACCATTCACAGTGAAGGACCTACCTACTAACCAAATCATAATTATTTATATCCCTTCCTAACAATTATGTGTGATATCATGCAATGACACTGATTTTGGATGGTAAATCAAAACTAGGATTGTTTTGGTTAGCTACAACCAGTATGGGTTCAAATACTGTATTCACCTGGCTAACACTTACAAGTAATATAGAATTCTATCTATTTTTCTAAACACATCTACTTCTCCTGCTCTAGTGAGGCAGCATGAGGAACAGATGACTGATGGCATCAGATATATTCATTAACTAGCAGTCATGTGTAATGCATTCAAACCAGAGCCCACTATCCACTGTCCAACCTCAAACACTACACCATGGTATACCATGACCACTTCAAATGCACTGGTTCAGCCCAATGACAGCATACTGCTCCCCCTGCGCCATATCAATCCAAGTTATTACTTTCCATACATACCTCTCTTCCATCTAAATGTTCAGGTCCCAACAAAGTATGTCTTCTTTCACTCCATCCTTCCATCTCCCTTTTGGTTTCCCCCTACCCTTTTCTACCTCCACTTCTAACATATAAATCTTCTTAGTCAGGCTTTAACTGCTGAGCCATGACATGTGATGAAAGTATTTTGGCACACTCTTGTCAGCTCTCTGAATAATGCTGTACTAACTTCAACCTCACACCACATACTGTCCTTAGGCATTTCATTTTCAGCACAGCCACACTCTTCCATTCTTTTACACTCAGACCCCAAGATTCACATCTATTCAGCACTGCAGAGATGACTATAACTTCAAACATACTCATCTATGCACTAACATATACTAACCTCTCAACACAAAAACTCCTCAATGAACTCTGTGATTTACTTCAGCCTCAGTGCTTCCACACATTGCAAAGTTCACTTCACTTCTGCCAAGCCCTTCACATTCAAACTTTCTTTCAAAACATCCTGTTTCATCTCTCAGCTACACCACATTACCTTCTTTTCACAATGACTCTCAACTTCCTCCTTTCACACACTCTCCCAATGTCTGTCAACAGCTTCTGGAGTTTATCTCATGATTTTGTCAACAGAGCTGTATCATCTTTAAATAGCATATGATTCACCTCCCATGCTCACTCACCCCCAACTTACCATCGACCAGCCCCTTTCTCTGTGACACTTGCATTCACCTCCCTTACTAACCCATTCAGAAACAGATTATGCATCAACAATGACATCATGTACTATCAATGGAGACCCACCTCCACTGAGAACAATTCACCATTTTCCCTTTCTATTCACTCATGGTAAAAAAAAACTCCTCACTGCATTTGGCAATCTTAATTTACATGATATATCCACAGTAATTTTCAAAAGGCCTTTCTGTCCACCCTATCATACACTTCCCTCATGTCCATAAGTGCCAAATGAAATTCAAACTCTTTAAGTATTTCGCAAATACATTCTTCAAACAAGTGGTCTACACAAACTCTAACTTCTGATGCCACACTACTCCTCTCTAATCTGATGTTCTGTGCAAGTCACCATAACCTCAGTCATCACTCTCCTATACTTCTTATCAGGTATACTCAAAAAAGATCAGTTGAATTTTATATCATCAAAAAATACTCACAGCCTGAAGAGTGCTAGATCATTCTGATGGGGATTTCTAGGATCTGGGTACAGTATTGGTCCAGCAAGTTGTACCAGCTTCACTGGATTACTCATCAACTGAAAATATTGCATACATTATAGGAATTATGTTTTTACATTACAATAAACATAATAAGAACTCATGAATCAACACATTTACTAAAAATAAAATTCACCCATGGATAAATATGCCATTTCTCATTGGCCAACAGGTTGGCATAAGTAGTCTCCACCAAAGATCACTGTTCTTGCATATATGCAAATATTCCTTAAGTTTCAATAATTTCCAACCTTATTTTCACACATTCTATTGTTCCACCTCAATCACTGCTTCTCCCATATTCTCCCTCCTCTCATCTTTCTTACACTCTCTTACATATTCTTTGTACAGCACATCTGTTTTTCCATATCCTCAAACTATCTCATTACTCCCTTATCTACTTTAAAACCTAATTCTTTGACTGTTCTAAACTTCATTCTTTCTAACTCTACACACTCTTCACTCTGATCTTTGGAAATCCAACCAAAGTCCTTGCACCTATCAAGTTAGTCCCTTCCTACAAATCTGTTTCACTCTTGTACACCATGGGAGGCAGAATTATACTTTCTAACATACTCTGCAATACCTAGAAACATAAATTTCAAGCCCTTATAACTGTCTTCAGGCTGCAAAGCAAGAGTATCTCTTATTATGCTCTTATGTACCTCAACATCCACTAATCTAACTTTACAGAAAACACAGGTTATCACCACTTATAAAATTTGCTCGTGAGGTGCAAAATGTAGGTCTGGGGGACCTTGGTAAGATACAAAAAGCTCATCAATATGCACCTGTATATGATGTTACATGATGATACATGAAACAGTGGCTGAAAGTTACATGATGATACATGAAACAATGGCTGAAAATTGGATTCTGATGAAAAACTTAACCAATGTGTGGATGTGCATGCTGTGCAAGTATGGACCAAGGGTAGTTGAATACCTAAATATTTTCCAAATTCTTATCATCCAACCATATCTCTTTGTAAATTCCTTTCCTGAAAACCCACCATTTTTTGTTAGTATTCACTCTACGTTCTGTATTTCCTCTTCCATTGTCACACTGTCATCTGAATTTTCTGTTTCTAAAACCTTCCATCCTTCACTGATCCTTTTA
>JAUUDY010475234.1:0-10761 GCA_032361765.1 Panulirus inflatus | reverse complement strand
ATATACATGTGTATGTGGGTGGGTTGGGCCATTCTTTCGTCTGTTTCCTTGCGCTACCTCGCTAACGCGGGAGATAGTGACAAAGCAAAATAAATAAATAAATAAATAAATATGTCTGTGTATGTATATGTATGTATATGTTGAAATGTATAGGTACGTATATGTGGGCATGTATGTATATACATGTGTATGTTGGTGGGTTGGGCCATTCTTTCGTCTGTTTCCTTGGCTACCTCGCTAACATGGGAGACAGCAATAAAGTATAATGTTATGTATATGTATGTATGCATATGTACATGTATGTACAAGTATGCATAAATATGTGTATAAAAGTGGATGGCACTTTCTTCATCTGCTTCCTGGCACTACTTTTCTAACGTGGTATATGGCGATCAAGTATAATAATATCAGATGAAGAAAGATGCATTCACTCATATATACATATAAATACACACATGACCATACATGCACATATACATACATATACATTCATTATTCTCATTCATCTTACTTAATCGCTGTTTCCCGCTTCACACTCACTTGCCTTCATCCATCCCTGGTGCTACCCTGCCCCACAGGAAACAGCATCGCCACTACCTACGTCAGCAAGGTAGGAACAGGAAAACAATAAAAAAAAAAAAGGCTACATTCGTTTACATTCAGCATCTAGCTGTTGTGTAATGCATTGAAACCACAACTCCCTATCCACGCCCAGGCCTTACAGACCTTTACATGGTTTGCCCCCAGACATTTCACAGCCCCTGATTCAGTCCACTGACAGCAAGTCGACCCTAGTATAGCACATCATTTCAATTTACTCTATTCTGTGCATGCCTTTCACCCTTTTGTAAGTTCAGGCCCCAATCACTCAAAATCTTTTACACCCCATCCTTCCACCTCCAGTTGGGACTGCCACTTCTTCCTCCCTCCAATTCTGACACATACATCCTCTTGTCAACCTTTCCTCTCTCGTTCTCTTCATATCATCCAAACCTATCTCCAAACCATTTCAACACACCTGCCTCTGTTCTATCAACCACACTCTTTTTATTACTACATATCTCTCTTACTCTTTCATTACTTACTCAATCAAACTGCCTCACACCAGATATTATCCTCAAACATTTCACTTCCAACACATCCACCCTCCTCTGCACAACCTTATCTATACCCCATGCCTCAAAACCATATAATATTGTTGGAACAACTATTCCTTCAAACATACCCATTTTTGCTCTTCGAGATAACGTTCTCTATTTCCACTAGTTCTTCAATGCTCCCAGAACCTTTGTCCCCTACCACACCCTACAACTAACTTTCGCTTCCAAGCTTCCATTTACTACTTTATCCACTCCAAAATATCTAAAACACATCACTTCCTCCAATTTTTCTTCATTCAGACTTACATACCAAGTCACTTGTCCCTTAACCCTGCTGAACCTAACAACCTTGATTATATTCACATTTACTCTCAACTTTCTCCTTTTCCACTCTTCCAAACACAGTTACCAACTTTTGCTGTTTCTCACTCAAATAAACCACCAATGCTGTATCTTTGGTAAACAAATGACTCACTTTCCAGGCCCTCTCATCCCCTACAGACTGCATACTCGCTCCTCTCTCCAAAAACCCTCACATTTACCTCTCTCACCACCACATTGGTGCTACTAATTGTGCTCAATTCTTTAATCATAGTGTTTTAGTCATAATGAAATTGTTTTAATTTGTATCTAACTTGATTATGTTTCTGTACATTGCTGTTACAGGTTAAAGGTGCTGCTTGCTGTATTTGTATATGATCACAATGGAAATATGTGTTCTAAGCTTTTGCTTTAATCCGTGGCAATATTATGTGCATAATTTTTGATGCATTCTTTTGTCAAACAAATAATGAAATTCAAAAAAATTGTGCTTAGGGAAACAATCTAAACCAGTTTTATTTACTGTTCACCAGGTTTACTACGGCTTGTAGTTTCCACAAGTGTGAAATATAGTAAAATCAAACAATCATTTGTGTAGGTGATTTGACAATGTGCAATGGTAGAGGAGAGACATGTGGTGAAGGTTGATTTGTCTCCTGAGAAGCAGGAAGCTGACTGAGGACAAGACCAACTGGTGCACATTCTAATGTCTGGAAAGTGTCAACTATGTCAGCTAAGATTGGTTTGCCTGATTTCTCTCATTTCTTAAATTTACTTGATATACCCTACTGACTGATATGACAAGCATTTTCTTTTTCATTTCTTGTACTTTCTCCATCCTGGGAACTCACCAAAGTTTTATTGGCTTTATCCTGTAAGGTTAATGGCATCCCAAGTACTGTGCACAGCTCCTATGGGTATATCTATATCCAGCCTTACTCCGAAAGTATGTCTCATGGGCACTGAAAATATGTTTCAGTAAACAGAAAAAAAAGACAATTGAAAACGAAAAAAATCCATCATACCTCTTCCTGCTCTAGCATTTGTTCTTTAAGTTTCTCTACTAGCTGTGACTGATGATTGATTTCATCATCTTTTTCATCCAGACTCTGGTAGAGACGTTCACGTTCCCTCGCCCACTCTGCTGCATCACCATCAACAGTCACTGGTGGAGCCAGAACTTGACCTATAAGAGTTCCAAAAGTTAAAGCACATTAGTATATGGCAGACAATAGTTAATTGCAAGCATGAAAAAAAAATATTGTTTTCATGAGCAAAAGAATGCTAAATCATCTCTGCATTTCACTTTCTACAGTAGTAAATTAATCCAAACTTACAAAAGTAGAAGCAGGAAAAAATCATACAGAAAAACTTCTGAAGGATGTATGAAACCTGACAGCTTTCATTTCCCCAAACAACCAAAATCAATTCTGGCAACCAAATGAAGCAAAGAACATCACAAATAAAGAATTATAATGCGTGACTAAATGAAATATTATAATGTGCATTTGCATAATTTTCATCTGAATGCAAATAGAAAATATAAGAACGACTGACTTGTGCAAAATTTAACTTAACACACAAGAAGTCCCTATTTAGCCACTAAACAGTAAAATTCCTTGTAGAGTACTACTGAAGATTCGAGAGAAAAGAATTGGTAAAGCTGATGAAGGTTTTCAAGTATAATGGAGCATTACTGATGCCGAATCAAAAAGAATCATCACAGAACTTTTTACACATAAAAGCACAGCATACCATCAAAATGCCTCTCAGCCAATGACATTTCATATCTCTCAGTCTTCTCATGCCTTGCAAAGCTAATGTTGTGATTTATTGTTATTCCTTAACTTCCTATGTTCAGATTCTTTTAAAATTCTAACCTTTTTCAGCCAAATATACTGCACATTATCTGGACTCTCCTTACACTATAAAGAGAAAAATTTCTTTCATCTTTTAGCAAAAATGAGTATGTTTGAAGAATTAGTGGTTGTATGCTTGTGAGGCATGGGCTATAGATATGGTTGTGCGGATGAGGGTGGATGTGTTGCAAATGAAACGTTTGAAGACAACATGTGATGGGAGGTGGTTTGATCGAGTAAAGTAAAAAAAAAATGGTAAGAGAGATGTAAGGTAATAAAAAAAAGTGTGGTTGAGAGAGCATAAGAGGGTGAGGAAAGATTGACAAAGAAGATATATGTGTCAGAGGTACAGGGAACAAGGAAGAGCAGGAGCCCAAATTGGAAGTGGAAGGATTGAGCAAAAATGATTCTGAGCGATCGGGGCCTGATCATACAGGAGGGTGAAAGGCATGCAAGGAATAGAGTGAATTGGTAAGATGTTGTATACCAGGGTCGACATGCTGTCAATGGACTGAACCAGGGCATGTGAAGTGTCTGGGGAAAACCATGGAAAGGTCTGTGGGGCCTGGACGTGGAAAGGGAGCTGTAGTTTAGGTGCATTGCACACGACAGCTAGAGACTGAGTGTGGACGAATATGGCCTTTTTTGTCTTTTCCTGGCACTACCTCACTGGAGGAGGGGATGCTATTTCATGTTTGGCAGGGTGGCGATGGGAATGGATAAAGGCAGCAAGTATGAATATATACATGTATATATATGTGTATGTAGATGGTTGGGCTATTCTTCGTATATTTCCTTGCGCTACCTCGCTGATGCGGAAAACAGCAATTCAGTATAATAAATAAAAAATAAATATATATCTATGTACATGTATGCATATATATGTGTATGTGAGTGGATAGATCCTTCTTCATCTGTTTCCTGGTGCTACCTCCCTAATGCAGGATATGATCAAGTATAATAATATATCAATAAATATTACCTTCTTTCAAACTTGATTGCTGTTTCCTGCATTAGCAAATTAGCACCAACAACAGAAAAAAGGCTGCATCCACTCACAACCATTCTCTAGCTGTCACCTGTAATGTACCAAAACCACAGCTCCCAATCCACAACAAGGCCCCGCAGACCTTTCCATGCTTAACCCTAGACATTTCACATACCCTGGGCAGTCCACTGACTGCATTTCAACCCCAGTAGATCACATCATTCTAGTTCGCTCTATCCTGGGCACGACTTTCACCTTCATGCATGTTCAGGTCCTGATCACTCAAAATCTTTTTCACTCCATCCTGCAAATCCCAATTTGGTCTCTCCATTCTCCTTGTTCCCTAAACTTCTGACACATGTATCCTCTTTGTCAATCTTTACTAATTCATTCTTTCCATACATCCAAATCACTTCAGCACATCCTCTTCAGCTCTCTCAACCACACTCTTTTTATTACCAAATGTCTCTCTTACCCTTTCATTACTTAATCAAACCACCTCAAGCCACACATTATCCTCAAAAATTTCATTCTTACCCTTTCATTACTTAATCAAACCACCTCAAGCCACACATTATCCTCAAAAATTTCATTCTGACACATCCATCTTCCTAAACTCAGTCTCATCTACTGGCCATGCCTCACGTCATATAATACTGTTTGGATTACTATACCTTCTAACATACCATTATTGCACTCCTAAATAATATTCTCTTTCCACACATTCTTCAGTGCTCCAAGAACTTTCACCATCTCACTCACCCTATGACTTACCTCTCCTCCATGGTTCCATTCACTGCCATTTCCACTACCAAGTATCTAAAACATCTCCCTTCCTCCAAGATTTCTTCATTCAAACTCAAATCCCAGTTACACCAAATAACCTGCTTTCATTTACGCTTGCTCTCAACTTTCTCTTTTTACACACTATTCCAAACTCAGTCACCAACTTCTGCAATTTTTCACTCATATTTGCCACCAGTGCTGTATCATCAGCAAACAACAATTGACTCACTTACCATGTACACTCAACAAACTTATACCTCTGTAGTTTGAACACACCTTTAGCCCTCATTACATTATCCAGTGACACTATACATGCATTCTACCAATCCTCTTTCACCATATATATAGTAGAAGATGGAGCAACATAACTACAAAAATTTCTCCTTACAATACATAAATAGTAATCACCATCTGTAACCCATGCTTTACAACAACATGAACTAAGGTTCTTGTATTGTAAATAACAAACCTGCAATGAAGTTACAAAGGTTAACAGTCCCATGAGGGACTGCAGAGACTTCCCCAAGACAGACACCCTCCAAATTGGGTCCCATAACCCACTATATACTAAAATGGGCATGGGATTCTTCGGCTATGTTAAGATCTGTCTTTAAACTCCCTACCAACATCACTGGGTTCTAAATGCACAGTGCCAACCAAAGCAAGTAAAGGATGAAAGTGACATGATGCTTCATACCACTTTACCTCTACATCTTGATTTCATAGGCCTCAGCAGGATACTGTACGGTTGCTCAGTCCCAATCAATAAGTATATGTTGGCCTCATATGTCATATTATGATCAAACAAGGCAAATAACCAGGCATAAACTCAGCTTGAGAGATAAAATCATGTTTTAATCCATCAACAAGCAAGTGCTCTCTAATACTCAAAAGGCTCTGTCCAGAGGTGAGAAATTTTACAAATCCAGTAGGACTGTTGTCTCTCTCTCTATGCTCAGAGAGGTTATGGAAAAGCAAGAAAAGATAAAGTGAGACAATATCTGGCAGTGCAGATCAATTAGGTAATCACTGAACTGCAATCATTTATGCTGGAGTCAAGTCATTTGGACTAAAGTGAAGTAAATAAATAGCAAAATGCTATAATTTGAAAGTACTATTAAAAAGGCAACACCATTAAATGCCGAGAAGACCAAAGTAGGTCCAGAGAAATGAAAATACTGAAGTGGATTGCTGAGGAGACAACAAATCCTATCAGAAGGAAAAAGATGCAATAAGGGTGCCAACAGGGAAAGTGGATCTAAACTATTGCAGATGAAAGTTGAAACTAAAAAAGACCGAGCCAGAAATTTTAGAAATGTTCTGAAGGCACTAAAGCCAGAACACGGGAAGAGTTCTGGCCAAGCTAAAGTTTGGGAACTACAGGGAGCTGAAGGTTCCCTTAAACAAATATTGTGGTAAAGTAACTAAGAAAAGCCAGTCTTATCATTCATATACAGCCCTATAAAAAGATTTTAAGCGATAGTCATATACTCAGTGAAATAAATGAAAACAATCAGAATGATGCAAGTGGCAGCAAAGGAAACCCATTTAGCGATGGTAATTTTAATAAGTACAGTAATGGTGATATCAACTGCAGGGAAATCGATCTGGATCTGCATGATAAACGAAAAATATGAAGATCTATAAGTCTTCAAAATGTGTTCAATGAAATTCCTGTCCTAACATGTCAATGACTACATTTACATCAAATGGAGTGAAACGCAATCAACAGAAAACCTTGCTTCCACATGCTGTTGAACCTGGAAAAAGGGAAAGTGATTATGAAAGGAATCATGAACACAAATGCCAAAAGGATTTACAACTAGAAAAGTTCACAAAGTAAGCACACAAGGCTCTCCTAACAAATAAAATAATCCAGATAGATACAGAAGAGTAAACATAGCAGACTTCCATAATCAGAGTAAGAAATAGTCACAAAAGTTTTTCTGAAATCTATACTTTTGAATCATTAGATGTATGACAACGTTAAATATATAGAAAGGGTGACAAAGGAGAAAGTGATGAGGTCCAATAGATGTCAAAAGCTAAAGAAAGTAAATACGCAAGGCACAACTGCCGGGTACCAATTTCTAATGGTCATTTACTTATCCTTCCTCTAACTTTGATGTTATAAAGCATCTGAGAGACACCACTACAACAAAGAGGGAAAATGGTTTGTTAATCTGAAATACAGTGGCTGTGATAACTCCTTTAATAACTTTCTTTCTGATAATCTATGGATTAACACTGAACACGAAACTTTTTCTTGGGGGAATGCAAATGTTTGAAAGAAAAAAAAATTTCAGTAACTTTTTTTAATGATCACTGCACCTTAGGCATATAAACCTCAGTATTTTTTTCTGTTCACTGCAGGTGCCAGGGTGTATATATATAGCTGTTAATCTTGTGGCACTGCACATACTATTTTCAGACTCTACAACCTAAATATTTCTACATACTCATCAGTATATGTGAAGATGTCAAGGAAGTCTGTATGAGATCTGTGCCCCCACTTTATGAAGTAATTTTTGAAACTGCCACCCTACACAATAATAGATACTACTGATGAAAACCTCCGGTAACAAATTTGTTTGATAAAAACATTTCTAAAAATACCACACCTCACTTCCTATGTCTGAAAATACTCCTGGGTTATTCAATATGCCTGGCAGCATAGCATAAGTTAAAGGGCATGTAGCACACGTAAACACATATAATTTGTTTAGAATATATTTTAATAAATCATAATAATAAACAACTTATAGAGATATTTTTCATACTATTTGAGATCATCTTTGGACAATAGGACTCCTCCAGTAACTGGGTTAATGCTCCTAAAATTAGAATAAAAAGAAGTATCCTAAACCACCAATATTAACCTTGCTTTCACAGCTTCCTCCCCAAATTACATTATAAAACCGTGAGAATATAAAAAAAACCTTGATGAGAGTGCTTAAATATGTCTGTAAATTATAATGAATAATTCCCCACTGTTCAAAATATACACACAAATCCAAATATCTTTAAAGGAGACCACTGAATCAAAGGGCTAGTCAACTGTAATACATATCCACAGTGTTTTGTGTACTCTCTTGATAGCTTTTGAAGAATTACCATTAAATTTCATCATAAAAAATACTGTAATGATGAAAATGTAATTGATGATTATCAAGGAATGGTGTATAACTGTAAACTATAATGAGTCTAAAAGATGCATACAAATAAAAAGGGGCTAGGAAATTTTATTACATGTCTGTATCCACACCATTTTGTGAATATTCTAGAAATGACTTATAAATCATCATTGAAAAAAGAAATGTTTTGTAGTCAGTGGCTGTAATAAAATTATCAATCCAACCAAAAAAATAACACTTACATCGATGACAGAATCATCGCCCACGGCCCATCGATGCCCCTTCTGGTAGGCAAAGTCGTTGTCGTTATGGGGTCGTTGGCAAAAGTAATTCACTTGCTCATCATCTTGGGAACGAGCAAGTGATCTGCCATATTCCATATACTGGCCCTGAACCTGTAACTAAAGAAAAGAAATTTTCTTAATGGCAATTCAGTATGTAATGTCTGCATCTTTATCATTTATTAATGTAGTTCGTTAACCCTTTTACTGCAACAGTTCTAAGAACCACTGTACTCCGTGGTTGGGTGATTCTAAAATATTCTAAAAAAAAAAAAAAAAAAATTAGTTGGTTTTTAGGATTAACTAAACCATAGTTGTCAAAATATAATGAATTACAATTCACCCTACTAAAAAATTTAGTATGTATGTATGTATAATATGAGGTATGTCAGAAGTACTGTCAGGTATACGTAGAGAGACATGTGGAAGTATTTTTGTCACAAACAAATATGATTATCAAGGATTTTTGTCATTAATATCTATCATCTTGTAAAAGTTTCATACTTTCACAAGTTATTATATAAGAAAAAAGCATATCTCGCCCAAGCTTCTGTGAAGTGTTAACATAGACTGATCAGTGAATGAAAAAATTATGCTTTACAGTAATGTCCAGAATGGCAACAATCACCTTGATGGTTGTACACTTCACCTCAAGGCAGAAGCAGAGAGTTCAGGTACTCTGTTCCTATATGAATCTATCGCAGTGAAGAAAAATAAAATATTAAGACATATACATAGTGGTACAGTGCAATTAATGTGCTAATACCAACTGAACATCACATCAAACTGTAAAAGCATAAAAATCAACACTAGAACAGCGAAGGTGGTCATTTTGAACATTGGCCATTTTTCTATACTCCCCTCACACTACATACTGTCCTTAAACATTACATTTCCAACATATTCACCCCTTCCATTCATTTTCATTTATACCTCATGCCTTGCATCCATAAAACATCGATGGGATTACTGTACCATCAAATATACCCATTTTTGCCCTCCTAGTTGGTGACATCTCCTTCCCCACACTCCACAATGCTCTCTAAATCTACTTCCACTAACCCACTTTATGACTCACCTCTGCTTGCAAAGTTCACTCCCGTGTCTCAAACATTTAGATTCCTTCAAATTTTGCCCTTTACTCTCTCATCCCAATTAACATGTTTCTTTGCCCTGCTTAACCTAATAACCTTGCTTTTATTCACATATACAATCAACCTTCTCCTTTCACACATTTTTCTAGACTCAAACACCAACTCCTGCAGTTTTCCACATAAATCTGCCACCAGACCCTGTCGCTACCTAAAGACAGCATATCTGCCCCTCTCTCCAAGATCCTTGCATTCACCTCCCTCACCACCCCACCCATAAATAAATTAAACAGCCATGCTGACATCAGATACTTGCTGGCCTTAAACTGGAACCACTCACCACCCTCCCTACCTACCCATACACTTGCCTTTCTGTCTTGATAAACAACTCACTGCTTCTGACAGCTTTCCTCCTATATTTGTAACACCTTCCATAAAGCACATCTTTCAACCTACCATACACTTTCTCAGGTTCATAAATGCTACATACAAATCCTTCTGTTTCACTAAGTATTTCTCGATCAGACTTCAGTGCAAACACCTGATCCATACATCCTCTACCATTCATGAAAATACATTGTTCCTCCTCAACATTTAAGGTCTGTGCATGCCATCATCCTCTCAATTACCACTCTTTCATACAACTTTCCTAGTGCACTCAACAAACTTGTACCTGCCATCACTCCCTTAATTACCACTCCTCCATACAATATATATGTATGTATATGTGTGTGTATGGGCATTTATGTATATATATATGTGTATATGAATGGATGGGCCATTCTTCATCTGTTTCTTGGTGCTACCTCACTGAAGCAGGAAACGGTGATTAGGCATAATAAAATAAAATAAAAATAACAATAGTAATAGCAATAATTTTTTTTCTTCTAAAATCAATCATATAGTGACAGGACAACTTTATGGGGCTCCTGCAGCTTCAAAGCTTCACTACAAACTTTTGGAGGAAGCACTCCTTTTAGTCCATCAAATGTAGTTTTCCACTTATGGCATAACCATAGACAGGAGTTTGATAACCCCAGTAATAATAATGATAATAATAATAATAATAACAATAATAATAAGAAGAAGAAGAAGAAGAAGAATTTTATTAATGATAATGATAATTTTTTTTTTTTTGCTTTGTCGCTGTCTCCCGCGTTAGCGAGGTAGCGCAAGGAAACAGACGAAAGAATGGCCCAAC
>JAUUDY010475123.1:0-10451 GCA_032361765.1 Panulirus inflatus | reverse complement strand
TTATGAATGGTAATGGTGAACAGCTTGTGGATATGTATGCTGAAAAAGGACTGGTGAATGGGAGTACTTGCTCAAAAAGAGGGATATAAACAGATGCATTACTTATTAATCGATAGATGTGTAAAAGAGACTTTTGGATGTAAATGTGCTGAGACAAGCAGATGATGGGATGCCTGATCACTGTTTTCTGATGTCTTGTGGAGGCGAGGGTGAAGAGTTTTAGAGGTTTTTGAAAAAGAGGAAACAATTTTGGGAAGAAGAGAGTGGTGACAGTAAGACAGCTTGGATAAGGACCTTGTGGGAAGAGATATCAGGAGAGATGGAATGTAGAGAGGCAAAAGGTGAGAGTAAATGAAGCGAAGAGAGTGGGTGAAGAATGGGATGTGTTTTGGGAAGCAGTCCTGGCTTATGCAAGAGATGCATGTGACATGCAAAAGTTAGGAAGCAGGCAGATTAGAAAGGACAGTCAGTGGAGGGATAGCAGGCAGATTAGAAAGGACAGCCAGTGGAGGGATGAAGTACATCTATTAGTGAAAGAGAAAAGGAAGGCATTTGAGCAGTAATTACATAGAAGGAGTGCAATGGTTGGGAGATGTATAAGAGTAAGTAATTGGAGGTCAAGAGAAGGGTACAGTGGTTGAAAAAGGCAAGAGAACAACTTGGGATAAAGATGAAGTGGGCAAAAGGAAAGTGATAACAGGTAGTGATGAAGTGAAAAGGAGAAGTGAGTATTTTGAAGGACTTGATTTTGTTTGATGACAGAGTGATATATGACAGGTGTTTGGGTTAGGGTGGTATGCAAAGAAAGTGTTGTAGAGAGTGGTTTGGTGAAGCAAGAAGAGGTGATGAAAGCCTTGCATAATGTGAAACGTGGCAAGGTGGCTGAATTGGATGGTACTGCACCTGAATTTTAAAAAAAAGGAGGTGATTGTTGTTGAATGGTTAGTTAAGATTTTTAATGTATGTATGGATGAGATGCCTGAGGATTGGCAGAATGCATGGGTAGTGAGTACATAATTTGAAGAACTGTTGATTTTGTTTGATGATACGGAGGCAGATGTCAGGTGTTTGGGTCGGGGTGGTAAGCAAAGTAAGAGAGTCATAGAGAAAGAGTTGATGGAGCGAGAAGAGGTGGTGGAAGTCTTGCGTACCATCAAATGTAGCAAGGCAGCAGGAGTGGATGGTACTGCAGTTGAATTCTTTAAGAAAGGGGGTGATTATGTTGATGACTGGTTAATTAGGATTTCCAATGTACGTATGGATGAGGTGCCTGAGGATTGGCAGAATGCATGGGCAGTGCCACCATATAAATGCAAGGGGACACAGGTCAGTGTTCAAACTACATAGGTATAAGTTTGTTGTGTTTATGGTATGCTGCATGGGAGATTAGTGGTTGAGAGGATGAAGCCATGTACAGAGCATCAGAATGGGAATGAACAATGTGGTTTCAGAAGTGGCAGAGTATGTGTAGATCAGATGTTTGCTTATAGAACATGTAAGAAATATTTACAGAAATAGATGGATTTGTATGTGGCATTTATGGATCTGGAGAAAGCACATGATAGGACTGATAGAGATGCCTTGTTGAAGGTCCCAAGAGAATGTAATGAGGGAGAAAAGCTATGAAGAGCAGAGGGAAGTTTTTAAGAAAGGTGTAAGGACGTATATGGGTAGGAAGAGAGGAGAGGAGAGTGGTTCCATGAGAACGTTGGTCTGTGGCAGGGGTGTATGATGTCAACATGGTTGTTTAATTTGTTTATGGATAGGATGGTGAGGAAAGTAAATGGAAGAGTTTCGGAGAAGGCGAGTATGAAGTCTATAAGGGATGAAGTGGCCTGAGGAGTCAGTCAGTAGTTGTCTGCTGATGACACAGCACTGGTGACAAATTCAAGTGAGAAACTGCAGAAATTGGTGAATAAGTCTAGATGAGTGTGAAGAAGGAAGATATTGAGAGTAAAAGTGAATAAAAGCAAAGTTATTAGGTTTAACACAATAAAGGAACAAGCTTATTGGGGTCTGAGTCTGAAAGGAGAAAATTTGGAGAAAGTGAAGTGTTTTGGATACCAGGGAGTGGACATGGCAGAAAATGGAAACAAGGTCATGAGATATAGGATAAAAAGAGCAATGCATGGTAGACAGAAGAGATTAGAATTGCTGTGGAAGAGAAGAAAAAGGCATATTGTAGACTGCTCAATAGGAATGTACCAGTGGAAGTTCAGCACAGGAGGAGGGAAGAATATAAAATATGTAAGGGGAATGTTAAGAAGCTGAAAGAGGAAAGTGAAGTATGAGTAGATGAAGATTTAAGAAGGAAGTGAAAAGTTTTGGGATATAAGAAACTATCCTGGAAGGAGGTGAAAAAGGAAAGAGTTAGATGTAAGAGTAGAAATGTTAATGTGAGAAGTAAGGAAGGGGAGTTGCTGAATCAAAAGGAGGAAGTGAAAGGGAGAAGGAAATAATATTTTGAAGAACTGATGAATGTTGTTACATGTAACAACATGCATGTTGTTACACCATGAGTAAACAATTACATTTGGTGAGGTTGTATCATCATCAACAGATGAAGAAGGAGTACAGTCTCACTAAGGAGCTTCTCACTCTAGGGAGTCCATCATTTCCTTAGAGCACAGCCTTAAAGCCATAGAAGTTAAAAAAAAGGGGTCCTAAGATTATGCAATTAATTTAAAAACATCTTGATCAATAAATATCTTAATTCTGATTCATGGTAAAGTTAACAACAATAATGATGAGGCAGTTGTCAACCTGCTGATGGTACTACGTAGCAATCACCATTCATGATCCTTGCCTCTAATAGTACTGGTATCAGTGCAAACTTAATTGCAAATGGCAATTTCACATTATAAATACCATTATATCAATCATCACTTAAATTAAACACAATTATAAGATTCTTGGACTGGATTGGATTTTTTTTTATTTTCCTTAAACAAAATCAAGAACAAAGAGACACTCATCATTCTTATAAATCTAGATTCAATCAAATTTCTATTGCAACCAAAACATTTTTGGGGGAGAAAAAACATACAGATACAGTTTTTCTTTAAAAATCATTTCATGTACACTTTTATTATGTCAGGATAAATCATCATGGATGCTAATTACAGCAAAATAAATTATCCTTTCGTGAGTGGAAGTATGAAAACAATAAAAAACAGATGGATGAGATACTTACTTGGCAGTGGACAATAATGTGTGCATTAAAGGATCGCTTTGATTTGAAAGGTTCTTGACAGACAGGGCAGGTGTGTGGAAACTCCATTGAACCCTTCCCTCGACTGCCATCTTCCTCTACTTTTTCACATTCTTTCTTTGTGTTATCTATGGCTGGCACTCGATTAAAATTGGCACTGGAAGTCACAGTTGTCAGTAGAGTTATGGCACTATTATTGAGTGGTGGGCCTGGTGCCTCATATTGCTGGGCTCCCAAACCACCTAATCCATTTTTGGCACTTTTGACAGAGAAGGATGTAGGGCTAGTTAGCGCAACACTTAATGGTGTAGTTAAGCTTGTGTGTGAGGGCCTAGTTAAGTTTGTGTGTGAGGGCTCACTTAAGCTCACTCCTGAAGGCATTACTGAGTTTTTTTTTGATGTCCCACTGAACGTAACAGTAACGGATGATGTGGTGGCTGGTCCAACACAGAGGTTATTTGACATGGCACTCACTGTGCAGTGCATGGAAAGTGGTACATGTACCACTTGCCCATTAACTGGCACTCGCTCATCCCCAGAAGATGGAGCTTCAGGCTCTACCTGAATCTTTGCCTCTTCACTATTGGTATGACTTCCCTCCAGCTTCTCTGCTGTCTTGATGCCCTCTCTAGTTTCTCCTCCCTCTAGCTGCTCATCTGAAAGAAATATGAAAGTCAATATAAGGCAATTCAATACAATATCCAAAAGATTTTGAAATTAACACTTCCATAAAGATATCCAGGCCTTTCATAAAACTCAAGGCAAAGCAACATTAGAACTGAAGGCTTTTCACATCTACTACAACAAAGAGGTTATTTCTAATGAATATTTATGAATATCAACTTGAGACATGAAATCTTGTTAATCATTCCCTTCTTTCTTCATAAATCATTGAGTACATTATAATATATGTAAACTAGCAGAGTAAAACCTGATCATAAATAAATCTTCACTACAGTGGGGTCTCATTCCTGTATTAAATATGCAGCATCTCTACATACATTTATTATTAACAGCACTTCACTATACAACAGAGAAGGTAATAGGTTAGAGTTAACAGCTCATTTGTAGATGCTGAGCCAAATTTGGAACTATCCATTTACTGTACTTGAGCTACTACAGTACTTTACCAATATCAAGTTCATCCAATTCAGCTTACCTAGATTAGGTTGCCCCAGTTTGGTAGTAATTACTTGGAAGGTTCAATGTAATTAAATTTTCTGTATGTTCAAATTGTCACTTTACATGAAAGCAATGAGTGGCAAAGCCAACCAAAAGCATGTTCAGTTTATGTGGATTCATTTAAGATATAAAAAGTACCCATGATGACATACATGTGGGCAACGGGAGAGGAGACATGGTCACTCAATTTTCTCCCATCCATCTGCAAACTACTCCATCAATGACTCATGTATTTAAGGATTTTGCTGCCCCTATATCATAGGCTGGTTAACTGTAAACACTATGCACATCCTGCAAGCAGTAGCACCAAGGGCTTATACACTCAGACCTTAGTGGGCAACAATTATGCCACAAGTTGCTACAAAGTTGATTCATTGCATGAGCTTAGTATTTCAAGGTAGTTAACTCATCTTCCCAATGAAAAGAAATGGATACTATCTCAGAATTTCTGGTCTTATCATTAATAATGTGTGCCATTTTTTGCATGATCAATATGGATATACCCCTAAAATGGTCCTATTTTTTCACAGTCTAAGAAATAGTGTTCTAGTGTATCTGGCCACATGCTTTACATTTCAGTTGATTAAAATTTGCATTAAGATTCAAGTGCCAACAGCAAGTGCATACTAACTTTAATCTGGCAGTTACAACCTTTTGTAGTTTATTGATCTTGTTACTTTCTACATGTCTACTGATCCTGTTACTTCACACATGTTTTACTCAACATGTTTCATTATGATGAAATATGATCTACTAATGTCTATTTGCACTTGTCTACTTGTTTAAAGTACATCTCTTTGTTCCTTCTTCATTCATCTTTAAACGTTTAAGGCAATGTTTGCTCTTTATCGAATGCTTGTTTGGCTACATCAACTGTATCATACTCTTGGAAACTTCTGTGAGAAGAAATCCATAACAATTTGATCTCAATCCCTTTACCAGTAATGCTCATATATTTGTATGTCTTCAGAGACACTCAAGTTACATTCTTGTCTTGGTTTTTCGACAAGCATGAGGGACAGTAAATTGAGATAACTAAACTATTTGTAGTTGTAGTTCCTGCAAGTTGAAGAGCAATGAGTATGGTGAGCACTTCAGTTTCTAAGGAGTATGACCAATCATTTATCAAAAAATTCTTCTGTATTACCATTAGGCTGATTTATAATGGCAGCACTTTCAGCCCTCACAGTAGAGTTTACTTGTGAAACCCTTGCTACCTAACAAACTATCATCCACAAAAGGTACAGGAAAAACATTTTGATTGTAGGGGAAAGAATGTAGCCTCATTGGTTTACATACTGTAACCTACACCTGTAGTTCCTTCACTGCTTTAACTTTATAAATTCCCTCAGCGATAGATATTGCACCTGTGGTGCAGAAAGCATCCCAAGCTATGATGACAATAAGATAACAGACTACTTCTGGTGGCATGACAGTGACAGTGTAGTGGTGATGTTGATATTGGAAGTAGTGGTAATGGTTGAAGTGGTTGTGGAAAATGATAAGATGGTAGGGAACTCAAGTAGTGGGTGAGATGGGGCAGTGGAGTTCCCGCAGTGGGATAGGTAGGAAGGACTAGGAAAGGTGATGGAGGTAGTCTTTGCATGCCTCTGGGTGTCATGGTGCTGGTCCTGCTCACTCTCCTACCCAACAAAACCATCCCACCTCACCCTTAGGTGATGTTGTCAACTCCACCAACCTCTTCACTCTTTGGACAGCTCCCCTATGAACATGTCTGCAACAAGGATGTTTAATGTTACCATCAACTGTTGTCTGCAGGACAAATAATGCTTTACCAATGAAATTTTTTTTAAACACAGTAAGAACCTTATATTGCTTGAAACAAACTGCAGTTAAGGAGTTGGATTTCTAATATACTTAAAATGATGTTTACTAAAACCAATAACAATAAAGATATGTCATTATCCTAATGTGGTTCTCTAAACCCTAATCCATACCCATTCTACACCCACTATGCTGTCACTGAGCAAAATGCTACTAAATGAAGCACTATGGGAAATGAATAATTAATCATAACTAACCAACAAGAATGATACCAGACACAATAAAACACACTTGGTTTAACCAATGATCCCTTAAGACTTAATACAAACAATTAGTTTTGTACATCCTAAGCACCACATGAATGTATACCACTATTTACACTTAAACATTCAAAATAAATATTTCGTTATTTACAACTACATCAATTCTAACAGCCCTAACTACACCCAATGAATTAACCATATCCTGTACCATCAATGACTTCATAATTGTTTTACAAAGCATAGAACACTCTTTAAAGATCTAATATATAGGTAATTAATCCAAATTGTTTTTCTGACAACTTCTTATATCATTCTAAGATAAAATTAGCAATGCAAAGTCTTTGACAAGGAAGTGATGAATATCTCAGGCAACTCCTATGTTTGTAATGTTCCAAATGAAAAATATTCTCCCTTCTCAAACAGAAACACATGCCAAACATATAAAAATAACTTTTGAATAAGCAAACCGTCAAGCAGTGAAACCTCAATAAATATTTCTATGTATAAATAATCTTAGGCATGAGCCATCAAGACTTTATCTATCTGGCCATGTTCTTATTTGATTCCCTTTTCCATGGTTCATTACCATCTGCTATTGACTCCTGTAGCCTTGTTCCCACCCCAACAACAGCAAAGCATTCATACAGACTTCTGATAACTACAGAACAACCGCACTAATAAAACATGACTGATGTCACAGACTATGCAGTGATTTCCTGCTAACTTTCAATCTGCATATACAAAGACTCCTCCAAGACTTTAAGAGAATATTGACCAAGGAACAATTCTGGATTATAACATCTGTGCAGTTCTATAATTTCACTATCTCTTGATGCATTAAATGGGTTTAGTGGAATACTCAAGTTTGTAGTTCAGAGGGGCACATATGCTGCCATGGCTAGGTACTAGATCTATCATACCAACATTAAATATTTCTGTACAATGAATGATATTTAGTCTGGGTATTTCTCACATAAAGATGGTATCAGTACTACTGTTGTTGGTGCAGGTGCTAGTGGCTGTTGTGGTGGTGTCAATGTTGTTGGTGCTGGTGCTGCTGGCTGTTGTGATGGTCATTAATGTTTGTGCTGGTGCTACTGGCTGTTATGATGGTGTTACTGTTGTTGATGCCAGTGCTACAGGCTGTTGTGGTGGTGTTACTGGTGCTGGTGCTACTGGCTGTTGTGATGGTTACTATTGTTGGTGTTGGGGCTATTGGCTGTTATGATGGTGTTACTGTTGTTGGTGCTGGTGCTACTGGCTGTTGTGGTGGTGAAACTGTTGATGCTACAGGCTACTGGGTGTTGTGATGATGTTACTGTTGTTGGAGTTGGTGCTAAAAGTGGCTGTAGTGATACTACTGTTGTTGATGCTGGTTTAGTGGGAGTTGAAGAGGTACTAAAAACGATTCTTATGATGGTTTTAGTGGTACTTCTGTAATTAGTGCTGGTGCTAATGGTGGTTGTAGTGATACTACTGTTGTTGGTGCTGGTGCTAATGGTTGTTGTAGCAATACTACTGGAGCTAATGGTGGCTACAGTGGTACTGCTGTTGTTGAAGTTGGTGCTAATGGTGGCTGTTGTGGTATTACTGCTGTTGGTGCTGGTATCAATAGTGGTTATAAAGGTACCACTGATGCTGGAGTTGGTGCTACTGGTTGCTGCAGTGGTTTACTGTTGTTGGTGATGGTGCTACAGATAGCTCTAGTAGTACCATTGCTTCTTTGTGCTTGTGGTACTGTTGGGTGTGGTGTAGTTATAAAAACTGGTGCTACTGTTTTGCTGTTGTTGGGGCTGGAGCTACTTGAGGCTGTGGGAGTATTAATGCTGTTGAAACTAGTACTATAGGGGCGTGGTTGTAGTGGTATTACAGTTGGGCGCTGGTGCTACTAATTGTTAGATAGTGCTACTGTTGCTGCTGGTGGTGGTGGTTGTGGTAGTACTATCATTGTTGGTGATGGTGTTTCTGGTGGTTGTGATAGTATTAGTATTGTTGGTGCTAGTGCTACTGGTTGTTGTGGTAATTCAATTATTGTTGGTATATTGTTGGTGCTGGTACTACTGGTGGTTGTAGTGGTACTACTGTTGGTGCTGGTGCTATCAGTGGTTGTAGCAGTACTACTGTTGGTGCTGGCACTACTGGTGGTTGCAGAGGTACTATTTTTCGTGTTGTTGATACTGGTGGTTGTTAAGGTGCTATTGTAGGTGTTGGTGCTACTGGTGGTTGTAGAGATACTATTGTTGGTGCTGGTGCTACTGGTGGTTGTAGAGGTACTATTGTTGGTGCTGGTGCTACTGGAGGTTGTAGAGGTACTATTGTTGGCGCTGTGCTACTGTAGGTTGTAGAGGTACTATTTTTGCGCTGTTGCAACAGGTGGTTGTAGAGGTGCTACTGCTGGTGTTAGTGCTACTAGTGGTTTTAGTGGTAATATTGTTGGCACTGGTGGTTATAGTGGTACTATTGTTGTTATAGGTGCTACCGGTGATTGCAGAGGAAGTACTGTCCTATTGTTGTCGGTGCAAGTGCTGGTGGAGATTGAAACGGTACTATATTCGTTAGTGTTGGCGGTGCATTGTTACTGGTGCAACTGATGTTAACTGTAATGCTGTTTTTGGTGTTGGTCCTGCTGAGAGATGTGGTGGTGTCGGTACTGTTGGCGGTGATGTTGCTAACACCTTAGTGAGCTCCTGATGGTGATGCTGCAGTTGGTGGTGTCTGTAATGCTCTTCATCTCTGTACCTGGCGGCGTTTGGTAGTGGAGTATGGGTTGAGGATGTGCATGGGTGATCTGAGAGACTTTATGCCTCTGACCCACTCCATGAGACTGACATCGACTGCTGACACTTACGATCGTTGAGTATGACGATGCGATCCTCGAGCATGACATTACGACCCTCGAGCATAATGGTACGACCCTTGAGTATAACGGTGCGACCCTTGAGTATGACGGTACAACCTTTGAGCATAACGGTGCGACCCTTAAGTATGACAGTGCGACCCTCGAGTACGACGGTACGACCCTCGAGTACGACGGTACGACCCTTGAGTATGAGGGCACGACACGAGCATGATGGCTCGACCTTTGAGTATAAACGACATCGATCCTACCACTGCTTCTGTGGCCAACCCACAATACTCAAGAGGTCGTACAGTCGTGTTCAAGAATCGTGCCGTCGTGCTCGAAGGTCGTACTGATGCGTAAGGTTTGTACCGTCGTTCTCGGGGGTAGGAGGGCAGGGGGAGGATGAGTGGTTAATGATAGATAAGACAAGATGGTTAGGGGATGCCTGAATAGCTGTTGTCCAAGATGTCTACTTAGTAAACACTGCTTTCTTATTACTGTTTCGTATACTGCTGTTCCTGGTTGTGGTGTCCCAAGTGCTGGAGGCGGCGCGCCGCGCCCCTCACCCTCCGCCAGTCCTCCACATTACCGGGGGTCACCGACTCCACCGCACACCACAGCGCGTATTTTCGCGCGCTCCCTCGCGAACATATGTGTCCGCGTAGTTCTTCCGCGCCCCGCGATTGCCTCGGACAAAAACGTCAAATAATATTAAGAAATTCGTTTGTTTTAATCTTGAAAACGTTTTCCGAAATCCTAGGCACTTATTTTCAAGTAAATCTGTGCCTTACCTATCTGAAATATATGACTAAAAAGCAAAAGAATATTTATATGCATTATATTCGAACATATACGCTCAAACAGACGTCAATGCCTGATATTTGGCGTAAATCGGCGCCATCAATGCATGATTCTGGTGGACACAGAAGGATAATCCATCATGAGAAACAGAGGTCCTTCGGCATTATCATATTTCCTACTTCTAACCTACTGTCCGGAATGGTATTACGATCACTTCTATGTTTTTGAACAAAGACTGTCTTTATAGCCACATTTAATAGAAAGTGGATTTTCTCTATATTTTCAGACACAATAATAATAATAATAATAATAATAATAATAATAATAATAATAATAATAATAATAATATCATTATTATTATTATTAT
>JAUUDY010475012.1:0-10762 GCA_032361765.1 Panulirus inflatus | reverse complement strand
TTTAAGTTAAGACCCTTAAATGAGACATGATGTATTTAGCAAGGAAGTATCCTGTTGAATTTTTTGCCATTAAATATGCATAGAATTGCCTGTAATAGCAATCTTTGACAGTTATATAAGATTATGGTGCTAAAAGAATTACTGGATCAATTAATGTACTTCATTCTAACCATGCGAAATGCCTACTGAATAAATGTTAGACAAATGTGACATGTTTACTGCTTGTATTGATCAATATAGGTATCTGGTAGAGAGGAGGGAAGGGTTTTAGAATATATGAGACTGTATGGATTAAGAAAGTAGTTACTGTTTACAGTACAAAATATTCCAGAAGGAGAAATGAGGGAGAGGTCAGATTTAGGGGAGGAGCAAGTGATATAAATGATAAGGTTAAGCAGGGAGTTGCTGTGTCGTTTTTCATAGTTCAAGACGATGGCACAGTGAGAGGTTTTGCCAATAGAGAGAGAATTTCCATTAGAGAATCATGAAAGAGGGTGATAACAATTAATGCCATTTATACAAATGATACTGAAATGTACTAAAGATATTGACAAATGCATTACAGGAAAATGTGAATTATCTGAGAAATAGAATTTGCGAGTAAAATAGGATTGTAATAAAAATTGAAAACTAAGAATGAAGCAAATAAGTGATATTGTGTAAAAGAGAGGAATCAAAGAATACATCTTATTTAAGTGGACTGAAGATGACAAGAATTTAGGTTTTAGAAAATGGATTGCATTCTTAGTAGTCTTGATTGAATGGAGGATGAAATATTCCAAGGTTATTGGATGGTAAGCTGGTTGTTGTAATGTTCTGAGTTACATTAAAAAAAAAAGCAGTTTGTGGGTGTTAAAATGCTATTGGAGAAGAGTATGAAGCCCATTTTTAAATTTTTTGTGTGTGGCTTTTGTCTATGTGTTCTGTAGTGATTGTATGTGATGAAACCTTTCCTTCTGGTTATAGACAGAGTGAAGCTGTGATGTGGATTTTTGTGTAACTTAGCTCTTAACTGGCCTGTTGCATAGAACTAGAGGACATGAAAACTACAAGCAAGTAAACAGTTCATACATGCCTGAATCATATATAACTGATAAATTCCTTTACTTCTATGTGTACATCATTGCCTTCTCACTTCATGAGGTAATGTTAGGAACAGATGAACAAACTGTCTCATTTGCACACATCTAATTGCTAGCTGTCGTTTGTTTATGTATATAATGTATATTTCATATGTATATAAACATACTGGGTTTGGCAGAGGTATGTTTTGAGAAATGCTAATGACTTATAGTTTGAGTGCTCAGAATGTTGTATAAAGAGTCAAGATAGAAAGAGAATTAAGAAGTTAGATATATGGAGCGGGGAAAAGATTAGGCAAAATGGTAGGGACACAATAGAAGAGAGGAACAAGAAGTGTGTGCTTTTGTGAGGTGAATAAGCTAACTTAGGGCTAATGTGGGAAACCAGTTTTTAACTGCCCCCGGAGAATTAGGTCAGTACAGTTTACAGGATTGTAATTCAGAGGATTTAGAAGAATCTGTCAAGTACATCCAGTTGTGTAATGGAAAATGGCATAATAGATACTAATCAGTTGACGTGGTTGATTTTTAAAAAAGAATGGTGGAAAACAATTAGCTTGGAAGATTATTATTATTAGTTTGGTATATCAATTTTAGGGGTAAAATGCAGAGAGAAAACTGGTAGTACTATTATATTTTCACTAAAAAAAATTTGCATTTATAAGATACATTAATGTATTGTATAGTCTTTAATGAGGTATACCATTTTTAAGAGTAATGCTCATTTTTGTACATCAGAAGTGCAGTACATATTCAAAAATATTTTAAGCTTTTTGTACAATTTTTCCCATAAACGAACTGTGCTATATCCATAAAACAGGAGCAACTGTAGCAAGTCTTTTTTCATGATATATGATCTGATAGTATGCCCTGATTATTTAATACTTAAGCCTAAACGATAATTTCAGCTAATAAAGTTTTTGAGTTTAAATTATCACTATGATACCACTATGTTCAGTTATTTGTTAAGTGGTCATGATGAGCTTACAGTTTAATGGTTGATGAGAGATCCACTACATTATCTTGTTTGTGGGAGTGAGTGCATACATCTTACAGCCTTATAATAACTGACGAAATAAATGGGAAATATTTAATGGGTGATGAGAGACTCAATATACGCCTTGTTTGTTGGAATCATTCATGCATTTTACAGCTTTATAATGACCAGAATAAATAGGAAATTTAGATATAGTATATATATTATTAAACAGCATTTATTTAATCATTTCAAAATTCAGTGAAAAAGGTTTTACCCATGAAATTTGTTTTCCTGCTGTGAGAATTATCTAATCATGTCTCAGTAAGAGAACATAAAAGATTTGGTACAAAAAAAAATTGACTCGTACATCTGTTTTTGCCATCATCCACTACCACAGGATGTATCCCTTCATGCAAGAATTCTTATGCTTGGATGTTAGTGTGACAAGATGACCAGATCTCTGCTTTTCAGTATGACATGATTGATGTTGTTAAGTATATGAAAGAATAAACCAAAGTTTGAAAATTTTATAGTACTAGTTTGTGTTCTGAAGATGTGGGAGTACAAAAGAGTACTTGTGAACAAACATGTGAAAGATTTTTTGCTAAAAAAAACTTTTTGAACAGCAGCAATTATTATTATTATTATTATTATTATTATTATTATTATTATTATTATTATTATTATAGCATACATATCTGATCATGGATGATGTCTGTAAGACTTGTATTCTATCAGATAATAGACTTAGGGAAGTAAGAATGTTGATAATAACTAATATTGGTTGAATATTAATACTTTGTTTGGGTCTTGCAGACTGGGAAGTCATTTATGATACCCAAGCTGTCAACACTCAACATTGGAACAAACAGTTAGCTAGATCAGAAACCCAAAAAAGTCTTCAGTGAAAGTGGATGGTCATCCATTTTACAAGTCCACGTCAAATCTCAAGTGAGAGTGGACATCCATCACTGTACCAAGTCCATGTCAACTCTTCTGTGAAAGGGGATGTTCCTCACTGTCACAAGTCCACATTAAGTTTCCAGTGAGAATGGATGTCCATCACTCACGAATCTGTATTGCATGTACCATGCAAGTGGGTTTATCTCACTGTTATAAGTCCATACCAAGCTTGTGATGAGAGTGGGTGTCCACAAGTCCACATCGAGTCGTCAGTAAGAGTGGATGGCCATTTGTCACAAGTTTACATCATGTGCACACTGAGGGGGTGGATGGTTATCACTGTTATAAATTTGCATTATATTTCCAGTGAGTGTGGATGGTTATCAGTGACTGAAGTTTATACCAAAGTAACGGTAAAGTGTCATCAGTAGTGGTCTTATGAAACTCCTGATGGTAATCATATCCACATTGAGTCTGCTGAAAACTAGCACAATAACCTCAGACTGTTGCGTTTTTCAAATTCATATAGAATTTTGGTTATTTGATACATAATCCTCCTAAAAGATGACACACTATGGAAATGCGATCAGCTCAAGTTTCCCTCAAGATGCGACTCTCAAGAGCTAAGCTCATGCAGCAGATCAGAGTCTACAAGGAAATATGCAGTTACAACTCTGGTCCAAGTTCAAAATCTTTACTTAGACATCACAGTGATATGCAGTCTGTAAGATCGGTGATTCAGTTTCTATAAGTAATTAAACAAGGCAATATTAAAGTTGTATGTATCTGATATGAAAGAAAACTTTTTGTGGATACTGTCTTTCAGTATTGTTAATCATCGTTTAGAAAAACGAGTTGATGCTTTTCGAAAAAAAATTTACAAAGTGAGAGTTATTACTGGGTATGTAACAGAGATGGATATTTCTTTTATATTTTTAGATATGAAGATGATGAACTGCTGTTTTAAAGTTCTCAGGCAATATCATATACAGTACTTAAAAGGTTATAATTAAATATTTCTCAATTTCCTAAGTTTAGAATTTAAATCTGCTTCTAAAATGACTGACTGAAACGATTGTAAGAAGCTATAAATTAAATATTGAAAGTTGTAGCTGCTACTGCTGAGTGTATGAGTACACTATTAAACTGTCACATGAGTCCATTGAAAAAAGGTGCTACCGTATTGCATTTACCTATGTGCATATCACTTCTTTTTCATCCTGGAGTTAATGATCCTTTATTAGAACTAAAGCACAAAAGCAGATAAAATGTGGATACTACATAAAAATGACTGGACACAAAACTGTAAGTGGCAGTGAAGAAGGTGGTCTATAAGTGAATCTTAAATAAAGCTTTCATTGTAGTTTCTGAAAGTTATCAGAATTACTTCATGTTAACCAGTGATTTATTAAAATGGGTTTTACATTTTGAATAGAAGATTAAATTAGAATAATTAGATAAATGACAAGTGATGTTGACATTTGGAGGAGAAAATTATTAGACCAAAAGTTGCTGGCAAAGACTTTAGCAACTTCAATGTTTTAAAGGTAGGCCAGCTCCTTCTAGGTTAATTGAAACAAAAAGAGGATGAACTGTTCCAGTGATAATTCTAGGGGTCTTTTTGCCAGTCATGACAACCTACTTATTTCATTTTCTTTGAGCGGACCAATTTTATTATAGAATCTTAATATTGGGGCTGTAAGGGAGACTATAGCAGGATTTCAAAAGTTCTAGTATCACAGTCAGAACTTTTTTTTAATGCATTAATTCCAGAACAATTCTAAGGACTCCCTTTCTATTTTTGTATTTTAATTTTATCATCCTGGTTGCTCAATGCTTTATATAGTCTGCCTTGCAGCTCTGGCAGTGTTCAATGTTTTACAAATATTTCTCATTTAAGAAGTCATAAATTGATGAAAGCCATTTAATGGAAATACTTTGGCAAAGAAAAAACTGTACACACTTTCTCATTATCACAGTAATTTGAATTACAACAAAATTTAGTAATATTATACCATTAAGATTTGCTTATTCAAGAACTAAAACTTCTGGCTTGGTAGTATGTATCACAGTAGAACCTCAAAAATACATATTTGATATTAGATGCATGTATAGGCTGCATAACTTTGTTTCAGTTTATGAGTTCAGAGAACATTAACTTCTACCAGCAAATGAACTATGGTACATTTGAAATTATTACCTATATTGTCTGTTGTTAATTTTGATACAGAGTTGGTTTTCATGAATTAACTGATACCCATTGATTTAGTTCTTGCTATTCCAATCAGTTTAAAGATTCCTCTTATTTATGGAAAGGTTTTGGATTAAAAATTAAAATTCTGTTTTGGTACAAATCATACGTTGTTCACCTTGTTCATGATATCCCAGTTTCACCATGTATTCACTAGCAGAAAATTATGTATATATTATGAGGTTCTTGGGGCAGGAAAGTAAATATATATAAAAAGATTTTTTCTTACAGTGACCAACATGGTATGGTTAAAACATACCCCAATCCAGGCTTTCTATAGGCATTTGTAGACCTGACTTTTAAATGTAGAAAAGTTATAGAATGAGAATTGCATAGCTTTGTCACTTAAGGAAAGTAGAAGGTTTCACAACAGTCAGTCCTCATGTGGCCGTTTGCCACAGAGAAATGACAGTAAGCAGCAGCCACAGGTGTGGCTCTGGCACAACCCTTTGTGGTAGGGACACATTTGATATGTTCCTAATCCAAAATCACCTATTAAACATATAAAGTTGGTAACCTACTAAATCCATCATTCCTTATCTCATCATAAGCTTCAATATCAAACTCATAATTTATGACTTTGTTTGACAAAGCAATACATTTTTGCATTCATATAAGAATGATGCATTTACAGGTGACATTTTGTTATCTATTGTCATTAGATTCAGTTATATCTGTGTTAAACAATCTACCAATACATTTAGAACCTTCAGTTTCCAAAAGTAGCCTCGATGTTACTGTCATTGCATTGATTCCATTGCTTTGTCTGTCTTGTACATATTGGCACTTTTGTATGCCGAGATCTTTTACAACAGTGAATCAGAAATTGCTCATATATAATTACCTGTTTGTTAGAATATATACGAACTTCTTCCTTAAGAAACATGAAAAATATCAAGCAGATTACCAGCTATAATCTTTGTCACTCAAGAATTAAATAACTTAAACATGGTGCTATCAATGTCTTGCTGTGTTGGAACTTTGACCTTAGGTCAGTCAATCCATAGCCAGTTCTGATATATTTAACAGGTAAAATAGTACTGGCTCTAAAAACAAAACAATATTAAACAAATCTATGATAAAATTTAATATCAGTACATTATATATTTGATTTTGAAATAATGTGTTTCTCTTGTTTACTTGGAGCAATTCAATTAAAACTTCCCATTAATGGATTTTTCATAGAATCACAATGTATGATAAGTACTTTTTACCCAATATTGTGATTCTGATTACTTTGGTATCATGAACATGTAATACATGTATGTGTTTTAAAGGTTTTACTGTGACATATATTTTACATGGTCTGCACAATAGAAAAAGAAATTCAAATGTAGCCGTCCCACCTTTTCAAAGGCATGGCTAAAGCTGAATGAATCAGAATATTAGATTTTTTCCTTATCTAGTAGACTGCATTACTTCATTATTGGCATAATAGCCATCTTTGTATGTGGAGCATTATATTTGACCAAATAGGGATAGGAAACTTATGAGAATAATAACTTACTTAAAACATACTTCTTAACTTTTCAAGAAATGTAAGTGGAAAGAATAGCATAATATATTTTAAAGTGTCAGAAATATTTGTAAATCATTTATTGCTCGTGTAGATAGATATTAAAGTCATATAGATTCTTGAATTATCATGGGAAAATAAGTTATATGCTATCAAAAAAGTAAAAAAAAAAAAAAAAAATCATGCAGAAAAAGATATTGTAAACGATAGTGAATACCCTGAAAGAAATCTGTTACTGCATATAATCTAATTTTTCCATGCTTGCTTATGAACTGTGAAGGGACTAGGATTCAGGTTCTCAAATGTAGGATTCTGCTTTGAAAACTTTAAACTCAATAGACTATAAAGATTCCATTGTCCCCCCACAGTACCCAGTCGACCAGTCACCGTTGCCAAATCTTCTCTTGTTCATAATAGTCATATAAGTTAAGTTTGCAAGGAGAGAACACTGAAAGGATTCTGATGTTATATATAGCTAGGCTGTAGGAAAGCAACAACTAGTGCAGTTTAAAGAGATGCAATATGATTTTAGGAAATATCATTGTTTTCTCATAGATACTTGCCTCATATAATATGCTTTGTTTATTGTATACTGAATAAAAAATTATTATAAGCTTCATTTATATGACAAATTTGTTCTCTTAAAAATCAAAATTTTATGATAATAGCATTTTTCAATAACATTTAAACTTGGTTTTGTATGACCTAAAAATTGTTGAACATGACCACAAATGGTCCAAATTTACTATCAACACAGTATATGCCAAAATGCAGTTTATACAAGGCTACAGTATACTGTATGTTAAAAAACAGAAGTTCTTGTTGAATTATATACATACCCAAAGATTTAAACCTTATTTAATGCCAGTATGGTAAAATCCTCACAATCCTGGTATCCATAAGTCTCATCCAGTTGTTTCAACTTTTAAGGTAATTGGATTTCAATCTGGCTGAGGTGTAGTGGATAACAGTAATGTATGAAAAGTCTCATTTAGGTTAAGTGGTCAGTTGTGATATGAGCCACAATGCTCTTCCTACAGAACTGATTCATCTGGATAATAAATGTTATGTTTGCTAAAGAGTATATTTTTCAGTTATAGGGTAAAGTGCAAGGATCCTAACAGGGAGTGCTGACTGCATTTTTCTGTAATGAAAGAAAAATTCCAAATTCTGTCAGCAGCAGAAAAACATTAACTTACAGTTAATCAGTAGTTATAGAGTTTAAGGTTTATATTTCTTGTCAGAAGTTGCTATAATATTTGATCAATAACTTTAACTGTACACGTACAGGTTTTAGAAAGTGGTCATACAAAACCCAATGGTTTATGCAAAGGATTAAGTCTACTTTTGTGCAAATGAAAAACAAAGGCTTAAATAACGAGCACATAATACTGTGAGATGGTAAGCATACAGGTCTATGGAAAACCTGTTTTCTGTGCATTGTTAGTGTCTCAACTGTTAAACCATGAGCATGCTTTTGCTTCTTAAAGTGTGCTAAAGCTGAACATTGAAATAATAAAATGAAATTTTTTTTAAATAAAATTCCATCATCAATAGGAACAAGTTCTCAGTGCTTGTACAACTCTAAATTCACTTGTTCCTCTTCCCAGGAATAATTATGTTTCTCAGTACACCTTTATCAATGTGTTCTGCATGAGAATTTAAAAAATAGGAGGAGGAGTGTTGTGGGTGACAGGCATTAGTAAATACTTAAGAAATGAGGCACAGCACTGGAATGTTCATTTTAAGGAATGAAAAGTTGCCTCTCTTCGAGACATTATTCCTCAAGCCTTGAAAGAATCTCTAGGATCCATGGGAGTGGAAAACCTCAAGTTCCATGCCTTCTGTTGAGGTAATTGCTTCTTATCCTTCACTAACTATGTACTTGGTGTGCCTCCTTGCTTGGGCCAAGCGTCCCCACTGACCAATGAACAATCTCTACAGGGTGAGAATGTCATCATCCCACTGGCCATTATGTTTGTACTGATCCATGGATTAATTATTAGAACATGGACCAGTGGTTTTTATCACTTGTTAGTTAAGTGAAATGTTTTCCAAAGAGGAGGCAAAAATCTTGGAAAACTGCTCACAGGACACTCCCCTGAAGAAAAATGGATTTTTGATTAATGGAAAGTACAAACCAGAAATTCTGCTCAATGTACACTCCCATGAAGAGAAACAGGTTTTCATTCTTCAGAACTTACCATTCCCTCTAAGGTTGGGTCACCATGTGAGCTTTGACTGCATTCCACCACGAAGGAAGAAGAGGGTTACCAAAGCTTTTAACACGAGAGGATAAAGTAAGGCCGATAAAGTAAAAAGTTATCATCTGGCTTAATATGGTCCACCTACCCAAAAGGAGGTAACCCTAGCATTACACAAGGTTGATTCTCGACACTTGAGTATGGTGTAATCTAAGGAATATGTCAACGGTGTGTCAAAGACCCCTTTTGCTGAACTCCTCCAAGGGGAGGTTCCTCAGAAAGGCCAGAGTGAAAGCTATACTCCTAACATTATGGGTCCTGAAATTAAGGCCAGTTTGAGACAACAAAACAAATCTCAATCTAGGAAGAGATATTCCTTGCTGAGAGAAGTTATAATCTTCCTGGAGGTACATGTATGTTCCCTCTGCTTTCTGGTGACTTGCATCCACACGAGCTGTCGTGTAATGCACGGAAACCAGAGCTCCCTGTCCAGATCGAGGCCCCACAGACCTTTCCATGGTTTACTCTGGACGTTTCACATGCCCTGGTTCAGTCCACTAAAAGGATATTGACCCCAGTATACCACATCGTTCCAATTCACTCTATTCCATGCATGCCTTTCCCCTTCCTGTTCAAGCCCCAATCACTCAAAATCTTTTTCAATCCATCCTTCCATATCTAATTTGGTCTCCCGGTTCTCCTTGTTCCCCCACTTCTGACACATACATATATGTATTTCAATTTAATATATAGTTCTATAAAGAGTCATATATTCAAGTTAACTTTATAACTTTAAGTATCACAGTCTTATTCTAATATATAATACAGCATCTTGCAAAAAACACTGTCCAATCCCCATATATTTTCAAAGATGATGCACAGCTAAGGTTCATTGTGGGTAAAATCATGTAACACCTTCAGGATGAAATCTTGTAAATCTGGTCTCCGAGATTCAGGCCTGATAAGGGTCTAGGGGTTAATGGTAAACTGTGGTATTCTGTTTTGGGAGAGTCAGTGTTTTAATTGTATAATGCATTCCTGCACATTTGTTGCTTGTGTATATAAAAACACCACACCCTAAACAAATCAGAAAAGGAAACTCACCCATGATAGGGTGAAAAAAAAAAAAAAAAACATACAGAAGAAGGCTAGAGTTATTTCCAAGTCCATGACCTTACATTTATGACAGATATTTAGGTGGTGGTCAGACCTGGTCTGATCTAGAGGGCTGCTAGCACTGAACAAGTTAGTGAGGAGTGAGAGGTATTTATATTACAAGAAGGTAAGAGGTTTCTACTAGGGATCCTATAGATTCTTTTAAGACTTGTAGGAAGATTCAACCCCGAAAAGAAATACTGAACATCATCTCACATATCCAAGAAAATTTCAAGACTGACCATAATCTATAAACTGTAGTAATTCTTACCTGCAAACTAATTTCTGTGAAGATTATCAATGTTGTACCATAACTTGGGCTACTTTCCCAGTTAAACTTTTCCATTAGGCCAAAATGATGGTTACACAAATATCAACACTACCAGTCAAATGATGACAGCAGCTTAAACATCTGTAAAGATATTCAAACTCACTAACATCAGTGTCTTTGACACACACTATCTGACCTTGATACTCAAAATGAACTGAATTATTCATTCAGGTCTAAAAATATTACTGACAGTGATCTTTGAACAAACTGTCAAACAGAAATATGCATGGGCACCCAGGTGAGTTCACATTCATGCAAAAATTATTTTTCTTTCTTTCTTTCATACTATTCGCCATTTCCCGCATTAGCGAGGTAGCGTTAAGAACAGAGGACTGGGCCTT
>JAUUDY010474901.1:0-10764 GCA_032361765.1 Panulirus inflatus | reverse complement strand
TATTTCACACACTGCTTTTTATTTCATGCATATGTACAGTGTTGGTGGTGAATACCAGTATCCCCTCATTTGTGCTAGGAGTACTTACATGGAAATCCTGTTACAAGTTAAGCAGTTGAAACTTATTAAATGAGAGGAGAGGTTGGGGGGTGGATTTTCCTTAGCAAAAGGTTTCCATAAGAAACACTTACCCCCTGAACTGCACACTTGATCCTAAAGGACTTTCTTTTTGCATGAAGAGATAAAAGAATTTAGAAATATATTTTTTCCTTATAGGACATAGAGAACATTCATATGTAAAGTCTTATATTTATCATCTCAGTCAACTTCATCATATGCTTTCTCCAGATCCATATTAATGGATCTTGGAAAAAAGCATGTGATAGGGGTTTATAGGAATGCCATGTGGAAGTTCTTACCAATATATGGTGTAGGAGGGAAGCTACTAGAAGCAGTGAGATGTTTTACCAAGTGGGTGGGGCATGTGTATGAGTAGTGTGAGAGGATGATGAGTGGTTTCAGGTGAAGGTTGGTCTGTGCCAGAGTTGTATGGTGTCACTATAGCTCTTTGATCTACTTATGAATGGAGTGTTGAGGGAGGTAGATGCAGGGATCTTGGAGAAGGGAAAAATTTGCAATCTTTATGGGGTGAGGGGGGCCTAAGAAGTGAATCAGTTGTAGTTTGCTGATGGCACAGCACTGGGGGCATATTGGAGGGAGAAACTGCAGAAGTTGGTGACTGAGTATGGGAAAGTATGTGAAATAAGAAGTTGAGATTAAGTGTGAATAAAAGCAAGTTTATTAGGTTTAGCAGAGCAGAGAGACAGTTGGGTATGAGGCTGAATGGAGAAAATTTGGAGCAAGTGAAGTGTTTAAGATACCTGGGAGTAGACATGGCAGCTAATGGAAGCAAAGAGCATTAAAGAATTTGTGGAAAGAGAGGTTGTTGTCTGTTAGGGAAAAAATGTGTATGTTTGAAGGTGTAATAGTTCCAACAATTTTGAATGGATGAGAGGCATGGGATGTAGATGAGGATGTATGGAGGAGGATGGATGTACTGGAAATGTTTGAGGGCGATATCTGGTGTAAGGTGATTGATTGAGTAAGTAATAAAAGGGTAAGAGAAAGGTGTGGTAATAAGAGGAGTATGGTTGAGAGAGCTGAGACCCCCTGTTGTAGGCTCTAGTCATGGACAAAAGACCACATCAAGCCTAGGCCTTATTTGAAATATAGAGAGGATTATCAGATGGAAAAAGAATCAAGGGAAATTATTTATGAGTTTTGGAGGAAGTGAAAAACGTGTCTTAGAATGATCCAGGTCATAGTTATTGGGAAAGACATTACGAGATAGAGAGTTCCAAAGCTTCGAGGTGAAGGGAAAGAAGCAGTCATCAAAACATCCAAGTCTTGTGTTGCCAACGGCCACACAGTAATCATGTGATGCAGCAGCTTGCTGAGTATTGTGTGGTCAAGCTAGTGGTTGGAGCAAAAACCAAAGTAATACCTACAGAAGAGGGAAAGTGAACCAACATTGTGGGATAAGGCAAGGGAGTAAAGTTTGGAAGTTAGTCTGGCACAATTTATAAGTTGATACACTTTCGACTCAACTTTGTCAAGTAAGGAGCAACTGTCAGAAGAAAAGTTTTGATATCTACACAGGACACCCAGTTTCTTAGAGGCAGACTTAGCTATTCCTGTAATGTGGGGTTTCCAAGAAAGAATGGACGTTACAGTAATACCAAGTATGTTCAGTGAGTCAAGAGGTGAAATTACAGATCCGTCAAAGAGAGACCAGAGTTGTGAGTTTTCAATAGAGAGATGGGTAGAAAAGGGGTCTTGGAGGCATTAAACTTAACAAGATCTTGTGTACCCCACTGAGATATCCTCTCCAAGTCTGAGTTTATTGAGGAAGCTGTGTTAAGACAAGATGCAGATTGAGGAAGTGAAGAGGGAGCAGAATTGAAGGATGTGGATGAAAAAAAAGAGTTGAGTTGTCAATGTATGAGTACACTGGGTTATTTGTGGAGAGAAAATCGTTGAAAAAAAAAAGTGTAGGGGACAGGACAGAACCTTGAAGGCCAATGCTGCTAATGGGGAAAAGGGGGAAGGCTGATCCATAAACATCCATAGAGATAGATCGGCCACAGAGCAAGCTAGATGTGAAGGAGCAAAGTGAGGGAGGGAGGCCAAAAGAGGGAGCTCTGAGATGAGACCTCAATGCCACACCCTTTTGAAAGCCTTTGATATGTCAAGGAAAACTGCACATGACTCCCTGAAATCATTCAGGGATGATGACAACATTAGCAAAAAAGGAAAGAATATCACCAGTGGATCTTACCTTACAGAAGCCATACTGGTACAGTGAGAAGACTGTGATTTTCAAGGTGTCTAAGGACATGGGAGTTGAGGAGATATTCAAAGACTTTGGAAATGGTAGACATCAAAGCAACTGAGCATTAGCTAAAAAGGTTAGAACAGTCACACTTTTTTGGGGTGGGATGTATCAATGGATGCTTCCAAGGAAAAGTTTAGGTTTTAAATCATAAACGCAACAGAGAAGCAAGCACAGGTGCAATTTCAGAAGCACACTCTTTCACAAAACAGGGATGGATTATATCAGAACCATAAGCCTAGTTCGTGTCCAGAGAGAGAAGCTCTTTCCAGACAGTCCGAAAAGAGATTTCTGGGAGGGGCACAGGATTAGTAACAGGATCATCTGGGGGTGAAGGAATGTTAGAGTCATCCAAGGTGGAGTTAGAGGAGAAAAGGGAACCAAAGAGAGTTGCTTTGTCTATGGGAAAGACAGTTATAGTGCTGTCAGAACAGAAAATTGAAGGAAAGATAGAGCAACAGAATTTGTTAAAGGTGCCTTTGGTGAAAGACCAGAAAGTGTATGGCAAGGTATTTGCATTTGAAAAAAGAGTGAGAAATACTAAATGAAACATAAGGATTCGTAAGAAGCATTTATGGATCTGAAGAAAGCACATGACAGGGTTGATAGAGATGCCTTGTGGAAGTGTTCAAGAATAAATGGGGTCAGGAGAGAGCTACTAGAAGCAGCAAGACATTTTTATCAAGTGTATATGGCGTGTGTGGGAATAAGAAGAAAGGAAAGTGAAAAGGTTGCTTTGTGTCAAAATGGCTGCTTAATCTATGCAAGGATGGGGTGGAGAAGGAGGTTAATGCAAGGATCCAGGAGAGAAAGTGAATATGCAGTCTGTATAGAGGGGGGTGCCTCAGACATGAGTCAGTTGATGTTTGCTGATGACAGCAGATTGAAGTGAGAAACCACAGGAGTTGGTGACTGAGCTTGGGTGAGTGTTTGAAAGGAAGAATTTGAGAGTAAATGTAAATAAAAGCAAAGACAGAGCAGAGGAACAAGGTAGTTGGAGTGAGAGTTTGAATGAAGAAAATCTGAAGGAAGTTAAGTGTATCATACACCTGGGAGTGGGTATGACAGTGAATGGAACCATAGCAGCAGAAGCGAGTCATATGGTGGATGAGAGGGGTGAAGGTCCTGGGTGCATTGCAGAATTTGTGGAAAGGTCATTACCTAGAATGGCAAATATGGGTATGTTTCAAGGTACAGTAGTTCCAACCATGCAGCATGGATGCGAGGAATGCACAAAGGAGGGTGGAAGTGTAGGAAATGAAATGTTTGAGAACACATGGTGTGAGGTGCTTTGATCGTGTAAGTTATAAAAGGTATGAGAGAAGTGTGGTATACAGAAGAGTGTGGTTGAGAGAGCTGAAGAGAGTGTGCTGAAAAGGTTTGGACACATGGAAGGAAGGAATGAAGAGGGGGTGACAAAGAGGATATATGTGTCAGAAGTGGAGGGGACAAGAAGAAAGGGGAGACCAAACTGGATATGGAAGGAAGGAGTAAAAAACTTTTTTTGAGTGCTTGGGGGTTGAAGATGCAGAAGGGTGAAAGGTGTGCACAAGATTTAGTGAGTTGACGTGATGTGACATACAAGAGGCAAAGTGCTGTCAATGGGCTGAATCAAGGCATATGAAGGACCTGAGGGAAACCACAGAAAATCAGGGGGGCTTGGTTGTGGAAAGAGGGCTGTGGTTTTGATACTCTGCACATAATAGCTACAGAATGCATGTGAGTGAACGAGGCCTTTCTTCATCTGTTCCTAGCTCTACCTTGTTAATGCAGGACATAGAACAAGCATGAAAGAAAAAAAATAATCAGTGTGGGTATGAACACTCATGCTAACATCTAAAAAGATACCAAAGTTATAAAAACCACACAACCTTTACTTATATAATGAAATGACAATGGCTCTCCTTTAAAGCTACAGGCCTCATATTCCTTTGAGAGAACTTTCAAACTGAATTTGTTCATAAAGTTGATGCAAGGCTTTACTTAACCCGGAGAAATACAAATAAAATCAACATCACATCTTATTCCATTACGATCCCAAGGCAATCCCATTACTACAACAACCTACACTATCAATTCTACAGCAACCCATAAATGAATAAATCATGTTCCTATTTAGTTACTTAGGGAAGATGCCATAAATGAATAAATCATGTTCCTATGTAGTTACCCAGCGAAGATGCCTTCTTAATATCCTTCTGAGAAGTTAATCCTACACAGCCATCCATTTTACATATCCTCCTGTGAAGTTAATCCTATACATCCATCCACTTTACATAATCATTTTCCCATCACATTTTCTCTCATTAATGGTCCTCAGCCATTTCAGAAGGAAAAAGATCAACCATAATGAGATGACACAATAACACTATAATTGGATTTTCCTTTCTCGATTACTAGCCAAGATTGTATTGCCTAAGGTGCTCTAAAAACATTTAAATACCCTTAATTTAAATTGCTACCCATATTTTGCTTATGTATGGTAGGTAGTAATTAGTAGAAAGCCAATGACCAGGGAGGTATAATAATTACCAGTACTACCCACTCGGGTATCAGGAGGGTTAGTGGCAGCTACGTGATGTACTAATATGATCTGATCAATGTGTCAATAACATTCTAAACCTGACGGCTATGTGATGAACTAATATGATCTGATCAATGTGTCAATAACATTCTAAACCTGGTTTTCTTGTAGCAATTAAAAATATGCTATTCTATAAGTTCTTTTTTCTTCTTTACTTCAGATGAAACAGCTAAAGAGTGGGGCCACTAATACTACTACTACTGAGTTGAAATAAAAGTTCAATGAAAGTGAATAATTTTTATGGTCATCTTCAAGAGGTAAGGTTACTGAGGCCCCTTACACTATTTCAGTTTTCCAATGAACAAACACAGAAGTTTATCTACCATGTATGAAAAGATCTAACCACTTTACCTTATGTTGCAACCAAAAGACTATTCAACAGCAACACAATCATGTTAACTGTAATTCAGAATGCAAAATTTGCTTTCCAATAACTGTTCTCCATAAATACCAAAACTGCATTTATTTCTGATAAAATACAGAGGCTTTTATGGTATCACTCATATAAATATCTTGATGTACAGTAAAATTAAAGTACACAAAAAAAGCTTACTGAAAACCAAATATGAAATTGTAGCCTAAACTTCATTTAAGAAAGAAAAAGTATGGATACATAAAGACTGCAGGACTTATCTGGAAGAAATGTCCTATGAATAAACAGACAATCTATATCATAACACAACAAAAACACCCACAAAGTGCAGACGCAATTCTAATAAGAATTCCTGAAAATCTACTTTCATAATGCTCAACATGCAAACTCATCCTACTGTCAATATATCCAAAAACATCTTCAAACACTAAGAACAAATCCTACAGAATCTTCAATTAGTGATCATTACCAATGCCTTTACTGGCTATTCCAAAATAGAACAATATCCTAAAAATCTGCTAACATTTTCTGAACCCAATAAATCCAGTAATGCACTTACCTACAACTGTGTATATCAATCCTGTGAAGATATTTCTCCCACAGCGCCACACTACCATTACAATAAGCATTTGAAATAAAATGTTCAAATAGTCATCACATTCCAGTTTAGCATGTACTTAAATATGCCCTCCTCAGAGCAATAATGTCATTCTGAAATTTGATTTCTAACACAAATTCCATGCAACAACAAAGTGAAACAATGGTCTCTGTCAAATTATAGTGTATTCAATTTACTCAAAAAATGAAACTGATGGCACTGATGTAATTTAAGACTGTTAAATGGAATACTATAGCCTGGATACTTGCTCTGCATTAAAATAAACACAAGAAACATTGTTGAAGACCAGGGCTTCAAATAACTTTTACAAAATAGCTACACACCAAATACATATCCTGAGACTTACAGGTTGGTTCCAAAAAGGTTATCAGAAGCTATGCCACAGGTATATATTATAAGCATACTTCATTTCCTTAATGTCAGTTCGGTATTCACTCCAAACTGTATTTCTTAATAAAATATCATAACTAAATAAAATGAATACTACTTCATAACATACAGCATATTTGTGAAAAAAATACTCTCATTGGCATACTAGCTACAAAAGGACAATGAAGGCAAAATAAAGATATATTTGTTCCTATGTGGTAAGAACAAAATAAACCATCTTATGAATGCACACACAGAAATATTTATATAAAAATTACTCAACCCTGATGTTCAGCTATATCAACTTATTCATCTCAACCATACAAACTCAAACACAAAACAAGGTATACTTCAGGCACATAACTAAATTCTGACAATGAGAATACTATAACTACCTTGGAAAGATTAAAGTGAACTCTAAGAGGCATACATGCGGTTAATGGCATCCTGATATTTTATTTGAATACTTTTCCGTTTCAGCTTAAATGCAGCAGTGACCAAGCCAGTGTCAGGAGTCCATAACTCTGAGGTGAGGTAGAGTGCCCCTGGTATTTCAAACCTCTCCAACTTAGCTGAAAATTTTTAATGTTGGGTCAAAATAAAGTAACAGTATGTTTGTATTTTTGCCTACATATATTGGAGAGAAAAATTAGGGTTGATATGATTACAAAATTAAGTTTATTAAGTTTATTAAGTTTATTATTTCAAAAGATGCAGGGATTGAAGAAACATATAATATGAAAGAAAAGAAGAAACTTTTTGGAAAGGATGTATAAAACTAGACAAATGGGAATAAAGGAACTGTGGACAATATACAAAAGTTTAAAAAGTATGAAAGTAGAAAATGTTCAAGGGATGGGGCCACATTAGAGTAAAACTCCTTCCTTATGGAGCGGAAATACGTAACTTCAAATATTTAATTACATACAAACACACACATAAATCTATAATTATCTGATTTCTCTCTAAAGCTAATTGGTGCACTTCATTAGCTTAATGTTATTAAGATTTACTCTCAACTTTCTCCTTTCAGACACTTCCTAAACTTAAATGCTGCACTTCATAGCTTAACTATATTAAATTTTACTAAAAACTTTCTCCTGTCACACACTTCCCGAACTGTTCTAACTTCTGGAGTTTCTATGGGGTTTGCCACCAGAACACATGTTCTCTATAAACAGCATCTAATTCAACCTCCATGCCAATGAATCCCCCAGCACTTGCACCTTGCTCCAGGACATTTGCATCAGCATCCCTCACAAACAGCCATTGTGTCATAATATATCCTTGATACAAACCTAACTTTACTGGGAATCACTCATCCCCCTCTCTCCCTACTCACACATGTGCCTTACTGTCCCAGTAAAATTCCTCACTAAATTTGGTAACTTTCTATTTACTCCATAAAGTATATGTATACCACCTTCTGTAGTGCATCTCTCAAACCCATCACATGTTTTCTTTACATCATTAAATCCCACATAAAATTCACTTTTTCTTCACTATTATCATATCCACAGCACCTTCTATTATGCATACAGCAACCCTATCCTGTTTTCTCCAGATCTTTAGATGCCACATAAAAAGCACTCTTTCTCCATGTATTCCTCACACACATTCTTCAAAGCAACTGGGTGGTCCACAAATACTCTACCTCTCCTAGAACCATAATGCCTCTCCCTAATCAGATGCTCTGTGCACACAACCACCACCCTATCAATAACCTTGCTGCCATACAACTTACCAGGTATACATATCAAAATTACAACTTCCTCCAGCTCCATACTAATCAAAGTAGAATCAAAAGCCTTCTCTCTTATTAAAACTCCTGATTTTGACTGTCTTCAACTATCCCTCTCTGTATGTCATGATGCTGCTGTTTTGGTCACTATCATGTCCATCAAATCACTGTCAAAATAATCTAGGAAACAGTGCAGCTCCTTAGTTTTCTAAGTGACAGAACAAGCACCTATTACACCTAAATCATCTCTATCAAAAAAAATTGTGTTGGAGTGAAGTTTGCGATGTCCACCCATGCCCACTAGGCACCACAGCACCACTTCCATCTGCCAGTACCTTTTCCCCAAAACACTAGAACCAGGACCATCTACACTTGGGCTATTCAATTACTTTAGGAGAAGGGCCAGATGATGAAACTCAAATTGATGGAAGGGCCATACATTTCTTTCACTTCCATTTTTTTTCTCTAAACATTTCGTTCAACTAATTACAGCAGATCATGTTTCATTCAGCTAATAAATACAGTTGGTTACGATCAAAATCTATTTATATAAAATTTCGCAAGCACTTAAATCAATAAATAATTTCAATTCATTTCAATTCTGAATCTGTCAAAGGGCCAATAAAAAAAAAATCAAGGGCTGGATCTGGCCCATGGGCTGCCAATTGAATAGCCCTGATTTAGGCATTTGTGACCATAACATGTTCAAGTTCGACATAAATATCACACTGACCCCCCTAAAACCAGCACTATTACCTCTGACTTTAAGAGGGCAGATTTTAATGGGCTGCATGATACATTAAAGAGTCTCAACCTTGTTGGTTCATGCCCAGAGGAATTATGGGCCAGTTTTATGCATCGTTTTATGCACCATTAAGTCGCATTCATTTCCAAGCATGACAGAAACAATAAAACCTACAACAAGCCTGAATAGTGCTCCCTAGATATTGCAAGAGCTATTCAGCACAGAAATAAAATCTCTAAGCTTAAGAAATCATACAGTGACCCAAATATTGCAATGCAATATAACAGTCAGAAGACATGTGAAAGTCCTTATCAAAGAAGCCAAGAGATCATACAAGTGAGTATTGCAAGAGATAGTAATAGAGATACTAAGAGATTTTATGGATATGTCAATAATAAGAAACATATAAGGAGTGTAAAAGGGCCCTTAGTATATGAGGATGGGAACCCATTGTGAAAGATAAAAGCATAGCAGCAACCCTGAACAGGTTTTTTTAGTTTTGTTTTTACACTAGAAAGCAATGATATGAATTTTTGAGACTGATGAATAGCACTCACATGATACAGGAATTTACCGTAACAGTTAGAGAAGTACTAATACGTAATTTGAAGACTAATAAAAGCCCAAGTCCTGATCATTTCTATCCACATGCAATTAAAATCATCAAACATGAAATTGCCGAACCATTAGCCCATATTTTCAATATAGTCCCACAGGATGTGAGACTGGCAGATGTCACTCCTATATACAAAAAGTGAATGCTGCAAATTGCCTGATAATTACTATCCTATTCGCTTCACATCAGTTATATGTAAACTTCTGGAGTTGATTAATAGTTTTTAAATCATGGCTTATCTGGGACAACACAGCCAGATCAATAATGCATAGCATGGTATTAGAAGTTGCAGATCATGTCTTACAAACCTCCTTGAATTTTATCAAAAAATCAGTACCCACAGCAAGACAGAAGTAATAGATATAATATTTCTGGACTTCCAGAAATCATTTGACAAAGTCCCCATGTTAAATTGATGCGTAAAGTGTGGGCCTTTGGGATTACTGGTTACATAAGAAACTGAATAGAAGCCTGGCTACTTGATAGGAAGCAGAGATTCATAATGAGTGGTGAATCATCTCTGTGATCACCCATTACTAGTGGAGTTCCCCAGGGATCTGAACTTGGGCCTATACTTCTCATCATTTGTATTAACTTCATTGACTTTAGGCTAAATAACCTAGTTGATTTGGGGCTGAATAACAAGTATCCAAATGTGCAGATGACGCAAAGATCGGGAGTGCCATATGAACTGAAGAAAATAGGTTGAGATTACTAGATCTAGATACAATCACTGAATGGTCTCATAAATTGCAATTGCCATTTAACATCAATGAATACCAGCTGTTACGAGTAGGAAAGCAAAACTAAAGATTTGATTATGAACTGATGGTCCTCAAGATAAAGGACATCCCTAGTGTAAGAGATCTAGAGGTCACTGTCTCCAGTAGCTTTAAATTCTTCCAGAATTGCAGTGAAGCCACCAAGGAAGCAAATAGGATGTTACTATTTATTAACAAAAACTTTATGCACAAAAGCAAGGATGTGATATTGCCACTATGCATAAGTCTAGTCAGACCACCCCTCATATATGAGGTGCAGTTTTGGACCCCCCCCCCCCATACTCAAGTAAGGATATTCTTGAATTGGAAGCAGGGAAGTGAAGAGCAACTAAATTGAGTCCTTCTTGGTGTAACAAACCATTGAGGAGAGACTGCAAGACTTAAACTTTTTCTCCCTAAGCAGGAGACTTGTTCAGGGGAAATTTATAGAATGTTTCATAATGAATTCGGATGTCAATATTGAACATTTCTTTACAGTAGTGCCAGCATTGCTGATGAAAGGAAATAATTAAAACTTAGAGCTCATTGAGTTAATCTGGACTG
>JAUUDY010474900.1:0-19201 GCA_032361765.1 Panulirus inflatus | reverse complement strand
AAAAATAAAAATATGCATGCAAGTTCACCAAAGAAATAATGTGCTTAAAAGTGTTTAGTTTTTGTAAAATTCATATAATCAGTGAGAATTTCTTAATGAGAGGGTCCTACAAGGGGTGGTAACGTAGCTCTTCAAAAATTTAAAACCACTTCTCTTCATTGTGCATAGCTAGCCTTACAAGCATCAGAGAAAGTACTTAAGCAGCGGGAAGATTTAAAACACTAAAGGTTAGCCTCTATATCACCATTCAAAAATGTACAGCAGGAAAATCCTGAGTGGCTTAGTTATACACCCATGAAAATATTTCCTCGCTGACATGATGGAGAAGGAAAATAAAGAAAAAAGAAAACAAGGTACAAAAATCAAGTAAGATAAAACAATTTAAAGAACCTGGGTCTCAAATTGCTTAATACATTGACTACAAACATTAGAAACCACAATGGGCCTCGATTAGTGTACCAATATAGTGTGCCAGACAAGCCACAGCATGACAATTACACTACTTATAAAACTTGGCCTTAAATAGTCTGCCTGATCAGGGGAGCAACACAACAGTTTGATCCCAGACTGAGCTGTGGGTACAGAAGACCTCTGAAACCACAATGAGTTCTCCTTGCTTACTATTGGATAATGTCAGAAGTCCAATGAAACAAAATACCATACAACTCACAACCCAAGATATGAATGCCAGGGTTCCAAGAAATGACAAAATGTGGGAGGGGAAGGAATCTTTAGATTCTTCTGACCTTAAATCTCGAATGGAAATGATATGACCTTTAGGTTGTGATGGCTTCAAACCCACAAAAGAAACTATGATTCTATCTGGGTCCCAGTAGGACCATCAACTTCAAGGGCCTTCATGAAAAATCACAGTTCCACATGAATTCTCCACAGCTTATTGACCAGGGTTTCATTGCATCCTAAGCCATACAAAAGCTAAGGATTTGCTTCAGCCAGATCTACAACTGCAACTGCAGTCAATAATGAAGAGAAAAAAATATCTAAAACTTGGGGCTCCAGGAGTGAATAACTCCTGGGCAATATTTGTTCATGTATGAAATTTTAAACAGGCATGCATACACAAAACACACCCAACAACACCTTACATACACATGAGTCTACATTCAAATGCACATAAAGACAAACAAGAATATGTATACAAACAAAAAGTGTAGAGTAAAAACACACGTCATTGCAAAGGAGTTTGCACTTCATTTTACAAAGCAAATTCATACACTTGCGTTGACAAAAAATTATACACATGAACATAAAATATGAATGTGCAACTTCTACTTGCAGAGAAAAACCCTCCAATATTTGTGAAAAATGCAAGTGTCATTTCTGATTACTGTGGATATTACTTGTTTAATTACCAAATAACAAATGCAAAAGCTTCTTATTTTCAAGATACGTCGATAAAGGTTCATGCTTCAAATGCTAAAATGGTAATTATAGACACTGTGGATGCAAGAGTAGATATAATAATAGTTTTAAAGGGGAACAGAGTTTCTTATTGTAGATGGCAAGAAAGCTAATGACATGATAAAGAAATAAACTTCAAGACAAGAGTTCATGGGTTAAATACAATAATTATAGCTAACTTACCTTTTTCTTCAAATTTTGCTCTTAACGGATGGTTATCTTTCACAGTGAATGGCAGCACAGCCTGTTTATAATAATCTCCACAAACTTCCAAGTTACTGATAACTGACGACATGAGATGTGCCTTGCCTACCCATGTTCCTGTGAGTAATAGGTATAAAAAACGAAGTTTAATAAGACTTTCGGTATTAATTACATTTTCATTATATAATAGCAACTTATTCTACAATAATCTTTAGTAACCTGCATTTGTCAGAGGTCACTTTCACAAATACACACACATTCTATTGTTCTGAAGCCTGGAAAAAATCATTCCATAAGGCTTTGTTTGCCTAGGATTTTAGTTTGCTTTAAAAAGTTTTTGATTCCCTGGAAGGAACTGGCATCTCTAAAATGGTAAGGTGTTCCTCACAGATATATTGTAAATGATATGGCTTTGGACATTGAAAGGATTATTGCAGTGGTTTCATCCGTCCTAAAGCTCCAGTGAGTAGACTTACTGGGAGAAAGAAATTTTGATCCTAATCTTGGAATGCAATTCATCCTTCAACCTTAAAGAGAAGTTCAGAAAGCTTATTGGTCCCCCAGCTCTCAGCACCATACAAAAACCTAAGGGAAAGTCTTCCTAGCATAGCACTAAATGCATTTCAGTTCTATTTATGAGACCTACTCATAATTTTTATGTATACACTAAAAGAAATCTCTAAAAGAATAAATACAAAAGTGATACATTATAAACAGTTTAAAACAATAAGAAAGAGTTACAGAGACAGGCATAACACTATACCTGAGTTCTCTTGTATGTAGATGATACTGTGTTCATAAACAACAGCACAAAACAACTACAGACTATAGCTGGTGTGCTTAAAAGACTATGTAAGAGGAGGAAACTAACTTAAAATTTACAAGAGTGAAATGGATATAATCAAAAGAGGAGCTTTGAAGTGTGAGATGGGGCTGAATACTGAGATGTCAGAATTAAAGACATTAATACCTTGCAAGTATATTCACTCAGGCTCTGGTTTCAGTAAATTATACATGACAGCAAGAGAACGGAAGTGTACAAATGAGATGATTGTTCATTTGATCCTTACTATACTTTGATAAGTAAGGAGACACTGGGTTAAAGAAAATCATATCATAAATTTACTCAGTGAATATGGGAAAATGCAATACTGACAGCAAGTGACAAAAAACAGACAGACAAGTGGCTGGAGTTCTGAAATAATGAGATATAATTAAGTAAGTTTGTAGTTATACAGAATTCTACAGGATGAACAATTCAGCCTTACATTATGAACTGCATTTAAGTGGTAGTATATGATGGGAAAATTCAAGTTGCAGAGAAAGATTTTTCAAGATCTACATATGAAATAAGAATACACAAAATGAAATATGAGGATGTACATGGGAGTTTTTTTCATACATATTCGCCTGATCACGCGTTAGCGAGGTAGCGTTAAGAACTGCGGAGTGAGCCTTAGAGGGTATATCCTCACTTGGCGTACCTCTCTGTTCTTTCTTTTGGAGGAGGATTTCCAGCTCCCCGCTCTCAATGGGAGGTATCATGTAGAAAATAAGTGAATACAAAACAAGGTAAAAACGTTAAGGATACAGATTTGACTTGGTATAAGCTCAAAGGCAGAACAAATTTTACTTTTATCCTTGTCTGTTGTTTCCATCCACAGTGAGATAAAGCCAAAAAAGCAAAAGATTAATGGCTAAAGTTGGTCACATCCATTCTCTAGCTGTAGTGTACTAAAAAAAAAGTAGATAGAATTACGAAAAAAGTATACTTAAGTAAGGCGAAAGGAAAAAGGGAAAGACGGAGATTGAGGGTGAAGATGGGGAATAAAGTAATGTTAGTGAGAGGGGAGATAATATGCAAGAATATAAAGTTAAGGAGAAAAAAGGTGAATAAAGAATATTCTGCAGGAGTCATCCTGCTGGACAAAGCAGACATAGATAAATGAATAGATCCCTTGCTTTTATCATATTATTTTTTATTTTACCCTAATGGTGGAATTTACTTCAAAATTTAGGAGAATAAATTTGGCACATTTCAAATCTTTTCCACAAAAATTAAAATTGTACCTGACTGAGAAATAAATGAATGTTAGCTCATTTTCTCTGAGCTTTATCAAACTTACCTGGAGCTTCAAAGGATATGGCCGTAAAATGAACATGAAGATGATAAAATGATGGCTGGTAATGGAGATATACACGTTGCTTGTGAGCTGGCAATCCATACTTCTCCTTGATTGCTGCCTGCAAAGAAATTATGGCTGAATTTGTTTTATAGGTGAATAACAAGGCAGAATTTGGTTGTATGGATACACACAAGCTGATAAACTCAATGACAAACATTATGTATTAAGCTATCTAACAGTTTGGCATTTGTGGATTCTCCACTACCTACGCAAAACATATGATCACCTGTTCTGGACATTTCCTTGCTCACACATGAAACAGTGAACATGTATGAAAATCAAAAAAGCAGCAAGCAGCATGGTACATGAAACAGTACAGAAAAAACACAGAACTGGTGTGTAAGGCTTGGCTGTGGATGGAGGATTATTATTACACTGCATTATTCACAAGAGCTTGAATGTGAATGTGAGCAAGTTAGTCCACTACTTTGTCTGCTCCTGGTGCTAATTCCCTATTTGGAAAACAGAGAACAAGTTTGAGGTAATTGACGCAAGCAATTACTGTTTTTGCGTTCTTACCGTGCCTTTCTCATATACATTTTTGAGGAGTGTAATGTGGCATCCTCTTAAGTCACGTAAAGATGTAATGTCCCGCCGATGAACAATGGCTTGGAGGTAAAGATCCTCCATTTGTTCCCCTGTCCATTTCAAATCAGGTAGAAGAACAAAACCACAGTCAGGATCTGGATCCTCAAAGACGATGCGGTCTGCTTCCTTCTTGTGCTCCAAGATGTTGTAGATCCACTGGAAAGATTTGTAGGTTAAGAATCTAAGTACTGTACAGAAATTATTATGAAGTAGCAAGTCCAATTCAGTGGGATGAGCTTCCAAACACTGTTTACTAGCCTGCAGAACTGGAACCAAGGACTCCAGTTCTACAAATATTCCACTCAGGTAAAGTACATTATGCCTCAAACAGGAGCAGTTCGCCTGCAACTGATCACACCAAGAGACGCAGGTTTTTATGGGTGAGTAGAATGTGAGATGAACAAATGATGTACATGAAAACATAGAAGTTACAAAAATCTTTACAAAGGGAACAATGGAATTAGGTATGTATGAAACACGACTGAAAAGTACAAAAACCTTAAAGTGAAATGACGAGATGGGTGTCATATTTGACACATAAGATGATACAAATAGTTATGAAAAAAAGTGTTTATATCTATGGAGATGGAAGGATAGAGTGTAAAAGATTTTGAGTGAACTGGGCCTGAAGATGCAGGAGGGTGAAAGGTATGGGACAGATTGATTTGGAATGATATGCAGAGATCGAGGTGCTGTCAATGTTATGAACTGGGCCATGTGAAATATTTGGGGTAAATCATGGAAAGGTCTGTGGATCCTGGATGTGGATGCAGAGCTTTGGTTTTGGTGTATTACACAGCATGACAGCTAAAGAACAGATGTGAGTGGATGTAACCTTGTGGCCTCTCTTCATCTGTTCCTGGCACAACCTCGCTAATGCCGGAAATGATGCTCAAGTATGAAATATATACTTTTCATACCTGATCACAAATTCCCACATCTAGGAGGTAGCACCAGGAACAGACTATCCTTCTAGCCTTATGGTACTTTTGAAAAATGCATATGCAAAGTAATAATTATCTGTAGCAAAAATTACTTACGTTTAGAGAAACATTAATCAGAATATTATAAAATAAAGTGCCTCATATTACTTCTAGTATCTAACACTGACCATTCTGCATCATCCTAAGGATGTACCTTCTCAGTGGTAAACCTAGCAGGGTAAAAATCAACTCCACAATTACAAAAACTTTAATGCTTGTTAGATCACAAGTAAAGAAGTACTTTTAAAGTGTAAGAGTGACAAATGCAATAAACTGAATAAATATTCAATAACTGCATAAAGTGTACAGAAGTTTAAAAAGTTGAATGATAGTAATGGTCGAGTGATAGGGCCCTATGCATGTAAAACTCCCTTCGTACAGTGCGAACACATAATTATGGAAAGGCTCTCCCCTTATGAGGCCCTACTTCCTGATGTTTCAATTTCTCGAGTCCATCATACTTTTCAATGCTATTAAATCTGATACAATATTCATGTCAGAAACAGGAGATTGAAGTGTCCTACCCTTTATCAAGTCATCCTACACTTAATAAACAAACTTGAGCTCTTTTTCTAAACACCCTAACTGAAGTTGTATGCGCTATACTCCTTTACATAAAAACTTTACTCAACACTTTCACAGACATTGACAGTGTTTCACATGCTATTTGTAATACAATAACACAACCTCTGATTTTGAAAAGTTTGAGATGAATATACAGAAATATCCTAATATTTTGCATCATACAAAGGTGACCTTATTTACACACAGCAAACTGCCTTTTTATAATCATGATACAAATAATTATAACTCTTTACCTGTTTACTAAAAGATGATGATTCTATGAATGGCTTAGTGACCTCCTCATACAATGCTGGAGTTTCATTGATAAATGAAGATGGCTGTTTTTCAAAACGAAGAATGTGCTTTTCTTCTGCTGGATAGATTATGGTGGTTCTCACTTCTGAAAAAATATCAATTAGAAGAAAATTATTACAGAGAAATATATGCTGTACTTAAATTTTCCCATAAAAAAAGGGGAAAAAATCCATTCTGTTATGATTACACACCCCAAATTCCAGAAAAAAAGGTTATGGAGGTATTCAAGTTACTGTTTTCATATACTTGGCATAAAGATTGTGGACCCTTTACCATCACTTAGTCTGCACAAATCATGATACAGCTTTTCCATCTCAACTCTTTTCATTCTCAATCTTTACAATTCATCAGTATCACCATAAATTTATCGATTCAATCTATCATATTAATTGAAGACCAACAGAAAAAGAAAAGAAAGAAAAAAAGGTCACAATGCAGTTAGTAATTCCATTCTACAATTGAAGAAAATCTGGTCAGAAGTGAACATCACATATGGTACAAATATAAATAGACACGACTGGATCACCGAATTAAGAGCATTTACATCTATGTAGGTACAAAACAGTACATCATACAATGGGAGTATGAGACTAAATTTCAGTTCACTGGCCTCATCTGTTAAAAGGAATGAATGTAAAACTCTCTGCCCCTATACACAAATTGTGATCGCATACAAAAGACACACACTAATAAACTCTTCCATGCAGGGTAAGTTTTAGCAGGCACTGAATTATCTAGAAATGACATACACAAAATGTTAAAGCTCATGGTCATGACGAAAGTTTTCCATATGTGCTAAAGATGTGTGCTGATACATTTGACCACTTGAATATTGTTCAAGATGTCACCAGAGAATGGTTATGTTGAACAAGGTGTTGCAGAAGAAATTTAGAGTACCAAGGGAATGGAAAAGAGTAAACATCATACCTATCTTTCAGAAAGGTGACTGAAGGGATGCATACAACTTAAGACTGGTCTCCTTGACAAGTATGGTCTGTAAAATACTGAAAAAGATAATCAGAAAGTAAAGGGATGATTACATGCAAAGGAGAAACTATATAAGTGTGAAACAGTATGATATCCAGGAATGAAGATAAAATGTAACACGCTATCAAATTTCTATGAGAATGTAAGCTGTAAATTCCATTTCTAACAAGAGAAGGCTGGATGGATTGTCTGTATCATGATTACTAGAAAGCATCTGACAAGAGATTGGTAAAGGAGCTGGATCTTCAGTTATGAATAAGTGGGAGACTCCATCATTGGATAAAAGATTACCTTTAAAAGAAAACAAAGGACACTAGTATGAGAAGCCTCTTCAAAAGGGGTTAAGGTCACCAGTGGTGTTGTGCAGGGATCCTTTCAGAGACAGCCTTTCTTGATTTATGAAAATTACTAGCCAGATTGAATGGACTCCCATGCAATTATGTTTGTGGATGATATCAAAGGTCATGAAAGAGGTGAAAATAAAGAGGAATGGATCACCCTACAGTGGAACCTACACACCAGAGTAAATATAAAGAAATAAGGATGGGAAACAGCGAAAGAGCTCATTATGAATATCACCAAGTACGAAATAAGCTACAGAAATCTGCATAAGAGAGAAACTTGGGAGAAAAAATTTTCCCTACCCTGTTGTCATATTCCACCATTAGGTTAACAGTAAAGGTCAACTGTCTGTTGACAAATAATAGTTTAGTAATCAAGTATACACATAAGTATATATTCAGCATGTTCACATCCTACATTAGGCCAAAATTAGAATATGCTTCTCAAGTCTTGTCACTGCATTTAAAATGCCCAAACTAACAGAAATGTTCTCAGGGTAAAAAAGATGGTACCAAAATCAAGAGCTGAGTTACAAGGAAAGGTTATAGATCTTAAATTCAACCATAAAGGGAAGAAGAGGAAGGGGTAGCCCAATCACAACCTTCAAGTTTTTGAACCAATTTGATGATGTCAATGGTGAACAGTTCTTCAAAAGATGCAAGAATACAATCAAAGGCCATAAAAATTAAATTAAGCAAGAAACTTGTTCGAAAAGTGAAGGGTACTTTTACAGCATATTGGTGGTCTGTCTATCTATCTTATCTATATCTCTGATGCCACAGAAAGTCTCCATAAATGGGGAATTCTAGTGCCGCATGTCAGCCTTTAGTACCTCACCCATAACAGGCCACTGTCAGAGGGAAATTCGAGCATGGTGTTTTCAGAGGCTCTTACCTAATGTTCATACTGACCACTTCTACCTAATGTTCCAATCAAATACTTTTACCTAATGTTCCTACCAGAAACTTCTAACTAGTGTTTCTACCTAATGCTCCCACCTAATGATAGAAATAAGAAGAATGAGTTGTGCTAGTTAAGCATTGTCAAATGTTATTTGTGACAAGGAGAGATTGTATATTTGTGGACAGCATGCCAGTAGTCCACATGTGGGTGAGGGAGACAGAAGAGACAGCTACCTGGGTCAGAGGAGTGCAGCATGACAACCACTGTTTTGCTAGTTCACTACGCAGCCATCACTAACCCTTCTGATACCCAGGCAGTTAGTACTGGTAATATGCCTCCCTGGTTGGTGGCTGCTTGCCAACTACTACCTACCATGAATGAAATAAAACAAACAGTGGAATTGTGAATGTGAACAGCAAACAGAAGCTTAAAAGAACTGTGTGATAGTTGAAAAAGTATAAGAGAAGAGGCACAAAGAGTGTAAAACTCCCACCCCATCCAATACAAACAAGTAATCAACTTCATCTGCATTTCCTCAACATTCAAATGCAGTATTTCCAAATAACATGTGCTTTATGTAGGCCTCCCATTACTCCCACTAAATTTTTAAATGCAATAGCCATTTGTTAACCATATGAATCTATATAAAAGTTATAATAAAGCTTTTACTGAAATATATGTACAACCCAGAGTACTAAAATGAAAAGGAATAACAAGAAAATTCTTGAATTTTAGAAGCATGTAAGCAGTTGCTCATATGACACTAACACTCACCATTAAGCTCTGGTGGCATTAAAGCAGTCTTGTTGTAATAAATGTCATTCTGAAATATCATTTTCAAACTTGTAGAGCCAGTGAAAATTTCTTGGAGTTTATCATTGTTGAAGGGAAGTTTCTGTAAAGAAAAACCTATATGAAATACATCACAAATCTAATTGTTTAATGATATAATCAACACTAACCCTCTTGTTGCACAGCTATAAATAAAAAACAAGCATATCATTCGACAACACTCAGCATCCAACATCATTTAACTAGTTCAATTATGGCCTCTCAGTCCTGTAATATCTGTAATACCTCATCTATGTATTTTCAGCCCAATAGCAGCTTAAATTCAATTAATCTAATTGCATGAGGAAAGGCATGCAGCACATCCAATCATGGCACATTTCTCCCAATTTCCCTCACTGTGCTCGGACTTTTAGTTCATAACTGAAAGGTCATCTTTAACTAATATTACCCTCATATGTGGGTTTTGCTAGTCATGAGAGATTCACTGATCCTATATAATAAAACTTATGATACAGTACTGTAAAGAAGATTAATAAATAGCAAATACATGTATGATTAAACAATAACCCTGATAAAATAGGTTTTGTTAAACAGCATGGAAGTTTGTGGGTTTTTCAAAAATTCTCTATTTTCTTGCAAGAGTCTGAAGGGAGGCTATATAGAAGGTGTCCCTACGAGATGTCAACATTTTGCTTTTCCATTGCTGAAATATCTTCAAGAAAATGTCAGGTAAAGATTTGAATACGATTTTATGTGAGAAAAGCATGTAAAAGTAGCAACATTTATATCTAAACGCAGTGCATAAGAAGAGTGGGCATTAAAGTAACTGTGGAAAATGTAGCTATTGGGAGTTTCCTTCTGTATGTTAAAGATGTGGTCTAAGACTGGTAGTTACAGGTTGTAGGGGTATGATATTGTCCAAGACTTTGCAGGATAATCTTGGGTCATTTGTTCTGAATAAGGACCATTAACAATTACCACATTCCTATACACTGTACAAAACATACTCGAGAGACTTAAGCCTTTATCATTTGAACATTTATTTTTGTCCCTCTTACCTTTATAGAAGGGAACTACATAAGTATCCATTCTGCCTTTCCTCTAACCCTTCTAACTCATGTATACTTGTGTGAGTGGCTACAAATGAAGATATTGGATTAAATTTTCAGGCTAGACATCAAAGATGTTACTGACTTCAAAATCTGGGAGCTAAACTAGAAAGCCACTTACATACACAGACCACAGCCCAAGTACCCTGTCATTACTGAAACTCGTTAAGACTCCATTCATACCATCCTCCGACCTAAATATTTTAGTCACAATGCTAGAGGAAAAGGTACCACGTATCTTTCTTAGAACTTTATGTTCTAAGTACAGTAATGATAACTTCAACATATCAATCTGGTCATAAAAAACTAAACCTAAATATTCACATATATGTTGCTTATTATCTAAAAAAATATAAATATATTCCCAAAGTTCATAACTAAGATAATATAGACTCACTAATTATTACTTTTAATCATGAATCTTTAAATTATGCATGAAATAAAAATTAAGAGTTTTTATTCAGAACATGCAAATACATCATGAAATCTCCTTACAAAATACAAATTTTAGTTAAATTATCTACAAGTTACCTGCAGCATAACAACAGCTGTGCCATCTCTACCTTGGAGTCGCCCCTCAACAGCTACTGACTTGTGTTCCTCACTGTTATTCAAAACGCGTATAATCTCAAAGTCTTCAAAAGACGAGATGAGTGAATCTTCTCTACTGGAGACCTCCACCTGATCACAGCTCTTGTCAGTGGTACTGTCAACTGCATCACTACAATCATCTGTCCGCATTCTCTTGCTTGGAGGTAAAACATCTTTAGCTACCGCCTCTGCCATCTTTCTGCCAGATAAAGGTTCAGGTATTTAAACTTTTTCAATGCAATATGATGTAACATACATTTCAAGGCTTAGAAAGAACAGACCCCATGTCATATCTAATCTTACAATATGAAGAGGACTAAGTGTGAAAATTATGAAACGATAATATATAATATGGTGTACAGCTAGAGAATAGATGTGAGTGTATGAGGCCATTTTTAAATATATATACACTTATAACCAGCACACTTCATTCTTTTTGTCCACTGACAATGCTGCAACCACTGAAGCCAACTTTTTATCAGCAGTGTATTCCCACTTCACGCACCCATGGACCAAGCCTACACAAAGCTAATACCATATTATAACTTTCTGTGAATTTCTATGAAATCAGTTGAGGGTTTCAAAGGTTCTTTCGATCTGTATGTAGGTTTCACATACTTTTACCTTAAATTTTCTCAGATCACCACAGCCCTTCTACTACTTATTCATAACTTACAAGGATGAATTCAAGCAATTTATTAGGTTACCCTCACAACGTACCTAACTTTGGCTATCGAGTCTTTTCCTCCAGCAATACCAGTGAATGATTTGGAGAACACAATATGAGTTGCGGAGCATGATACAGAGCATTGTCATATATTCTACACTGTAAAACAAGCCAACAGTGGGGATCTATGAATATGGAAAATCATGGGAATAATGCAAGATTACATGAAACACGTACAAATTCAACAGAACCAATTAAAACGTTACTTATCCATTTTGGCTGCTGGGGGAAGTTAGGTGAGGTTTTTCATAAGATCTGCAAATTTTGTACATGTTTTACCAACCTCTGCATTAATTATCCCCACATTTTCCCTGATATACGTAACCCTCATAACTAACAACTTACTTCATTTAAAAATAACACATTACAACTGTTATTGTATTCTGTATATGCTACACAGGCATTTGAAAGACAAAATCACATGACAGCTAAAGCTGGTTTAAACCAAAATGATAATTTGATACATTACTAAAAACATAATGATCCAAAGTACGTTCCCTCAGTGTCATAATTTCTACCAAGAACAAGGACTCAATTGAGATGCATATTTTCACCCCACCCTAAAATCCATGTCATTACCATGGTGCCCCTAAAGTAAACCAATAACCATCATTGCAAAGTGGTAAACCTACGCCATCAGCACTTGGTCTCTGGGGTGACCGTACATTATTATATAGGACGCCCTACATAACCAAGTGGCCCAGCGGACGAAAAGTAGAACTTCGACCTTTAATGAGGATACAGCCTGGCTGAGGTGCCATTCCCTTATTGTAAGTGGCCATTACATCCCAAAACTGAGTTTCAAAATACTGGGTATAGTCGTACTAGACTTTACTTGAGTGACGGCAATAAACCACCCGCAAAATACTACACTCAAGTGACAAAATTCAACATTTAATTCAACTGATCCACGAAACGAAATATGTATTTTAGCATTCACACTCAATGTTAATTTCTGACTATAGTGACACAGTTAAGAGGAACAGACCTCTAGGAGGATTAGTACCGACATAATATCCTTACCTTTTCAAAATTCGGGCAACGAACTTATTTTTCACCTCTACTGTTTGTTTACAGTACAAAGTGTCCTGTATATAAACTTTGAAGGGGGGTAAAGTACATGTATATTTAATAATAAATTACTGTCACCAGTCAACAGTTTTTATATGGGGGAAAAGGTACCTTTTTAGTTGTTAAAAAGGTTATACATAAAACTTACCATCTATACGGTGACTCCCTTGTATCCCTGGGCGCCATTTGCAGACCTTGAATGTCGACAATTTCCTTCCTATTTAATCCTATGTAATCGCATCACTTTTCCTTTTCCTCTTTTCCGTTTATATACCAGATTAAAGGTTGATCTCGAATGTGTTATACAATAGCTTCAGGAACATACATCTAACTCCTTTCATTTATCTAAAAACATTATTAATGGAATAAGACATCATATAATTAAAATAATTTTTTCTTTAGGAATCTTTGATTAATGCTATATATGAGTAGGGGATGATAATTCTGATGACAGGGTGATACTATTTAAGACAAAATTATTTGTTCGGTTTATACAGATTAATCAAAGCAAAATTTTGATCGATTTAAACGAGATATAAAGTAAATCTACAAATGTCCAACAGCTGCTTTCCCAAATTATTAAGACAAAAACACAAACAATAAAATGAGTCACTAGTAATCAGGGTACAAATAAATTCACCAACAGATATGCCATTGACTCCACACAGTAATGTGTGTTCCTTGTGATGAATAAACAATTTCTCATGTCCATTGTGCTATCTATAAAATTAATATTCTTAAAGAAACTTAAAAGATTGATCATGAGTTCTATATCATTTTGGCACATCATTCGTTCCAGGAATTAATTCATTATCAAAGTTTTTTTATTACATAGGAGCTGTAACTGCTTAACACAAGGTGGTACAAAGTCCATGGCATTCACTAAGTTGGATAAAGCATCATAAATGATTAATAACATTAGCAATAATGGGATAATTACAATGTTGTCTGTAGGCCCACACCAAACTGCCTGAAATTACTTTTATGAGCCATTCCACAAGACTCAAGATTATGTTTGTAAGGCTCATCATATGTAGAATCAATACAGACAAGTGAAAAACACCAGCTTTACGAGTCTTTTCCCGAGTAATTCTGGCAATAATGTTACGATACTCTTTCACCAATATGGTTTTGGGTTCTTGGAAATTGACATTAACAGTGAGGTTAATCAATACAACAAGTGCATTATCTTCTTCATGCATTGTAGTCACAGCTCAATACGAGAGTTGATCACAGGTTTTTTTCAAGTTCACATTTCCAACAGGATTCTCAAGGATAAATTACGGATTTACAGCAATATCTGCTGCTAAATACTTCTTGACATACACACACACCAGTACTGGGTGCAAGATTTATTAATGTTCCCAGTGATTGCCAGCTGTTAATCTATCCTAATTAAACTTGAAGTGCTTCATTTGTCAGGTTCATTGGGTGGCTATGAATTTTCATTGGTAGTTTTATAGTTTATTGTATTAAGAAAGCAGTGCCAGTTTACTTTTCAATGGAATGGCAGACGATGGTGTTGTCTAGATATTTGTATTTATTCTAAGGTTTCTGTAGACTTTTTTTTTCAGCAAGTTTCTCTGCTTATGTCGGCAACTCATGGGGAGAAACTTGGAAAGTGCTTCGTGCTGGCTTGGTTAATGGTAGCGGTGAAACATTAGATGGCATGCTCTAGGTCTGGTACATTGATTTCTTGCATTGTTTGAGCACATCACATAACATGGGATTTTCTTTTTACAATGTTGCTGACATCAAGCTAAATTTTTCAGGCACTTGTTTCCTTGTGCTGGGATATAAAAAAGGATGCCATTTACAGTTCCAGGTATCTATGCCAGGTATGTGACCTTACTTTCCTTATGAAATGCCCATACATTCTACTTTCATCATGTTTCTCAGGGTATAAAGTCATACCATCTTTTATCCTAAAATTTTCACCACCTGGGCTAAAACTACATGAAGAAGAGAGAATGCTCGAGAAGCTGTCGTGCTTCAGAACAGTCACATACAAATACATATTACTTCTGCATTATATCATTAGTCAACCTAAATAGTTTCTCTGAGAAAAATCCAAATAAATCAAAGGTCGATTCATAATCTGGATAAGTAAGATGCGCTCCTGCAAGTTTATTTTCAGCAGTTTTAATATGCCAATACAACCACCTGCCAAGAAACAAAGCATCTGTGGTTACAATTGACTGTATATAACAAGCACATCATCATAATGGCAAGTAATTAATTAATATCCTCTTTAGCATTAACAAATTTCATTTATCTGTAAAGTTTAGTTAACAATAAAATCACAAGGACAGGATTGATTCACACTTCAAAATTTCAATACACTTTCTTTTCATTAGCATTATCTGGCAATACAACATATTGCAATTTTATTCATATACCTCAGCAAGCCAAGAACTCATCTAACTGGTTTGCTACCAAAGAGTAATTTTTTGCTGTTCATTATATTCATGTATATTTATGCATGTATTTCTATCTATCTATATGCATGTATTTTGCTTATAAAACACATGCATACAACAAAAACAGCATTTGCATAAATCAATATCCAAACACATTTCTGACTTTGGTCACAATCAATTTCTAATGAACTCGACTATAATGAATATCTTTAAACAATTCGATTTAAAGAGGGAAAATAAAGAGCCAGAATATCACAGAATATTTGGTGCTTTTTATTGTTTTCTTACAAAAGCTGATAATCTATGGCTACAGGATGAAACTGGACATTACTTAAATTCTAAGTTCAAGAGGTTAAATCTAAATTTTGATGGACAAGCATATGCACGAAACAATATTAGACAGGAATAATGATAACTACAAAATTGGAAGTTCAATTATAATTGAGAAAATGGCACATGAGAGAGAGTGAAAATAAAATGCATATCAAATTATGACACCATAAGGAATGATGGTACTTATGATCTAGATATACGGGACTCTCTTCATTGCCCTAACACAAAAACATAGCAGTAATTAATATGGTACTCAGTGAACACTCAGCACCATAGGACACAGATATTTTTCTCTTTTTCAAAAATCAGTGGTTCTGTAGCAAAATCTATGCAAATTGGTCCCAACAGCAGTATAAATTTCTGAGAACTTTATATATTCCCAAAGCTATATAAGTATAGTACTTGTTATTTGAGGCATTTTCCATTATCACCTACATATCATGGACCGATTCTCTGAGACGAATTTTTTCCATTTCCACTGGAAACATAGCTTTAAGCCATTCAAAACCTAGAAGATACTTGGTTTCACACAAACTTGTTCAGTTTCACATGTCAGCAAGGTAGTGCCAAGAACAGAAAAAATAGGTTCATTTGCTCACAATCACTCTCTAATTGTCATGTATAATGCACTGAATCAGAGCCCTAGTCACAGTCAAGCGCTTAACCAACCACTTTCTGTGTCCTTGTTTAGCCCATTGACAACAGGCTGCCTTCAGTATACACATTAAAAACTACCACCAGAATTTTACAGACATTACAAAATCTGGTTTGCCATTAAACACCATATAACAGTTACCTATTCAATGGCTAATCAAAAAGACACTGTTGCAGTAATTCATACAAAACAAAAAAATTTTATGGCTGATCAAAAATGACACTGTTGTAGTAATTCATACTAAACAAAACAAAAAAATCGTATTATTTAACTGTACACTCTCATGTCTGTACATGATAAAACAAGCTGCTGGGTAATACTGTTTTTTCCTTTCATACTCTCATCTGTCTAGATTAGTTGATGTTTCTGGTAGTGAAAGTGACAAAATTGACAATTTCTGATAAACTCTGTATGGTATCAATAAAAATTTTGAGATCACTGTGGTACCAATAATAGTTTCGAAATGAGCAATCTAATGTAAAAGTCAGGTACTGCACCTAATGGTATAGTCCTTCTGGAGGTGAAGCCTCCTTGGGAAAGGTAAGTCTCCTTAAGTTACGTTGTATTTCTTGTGAGACAGTAGCTCATGTTTTCAATTTTCTTCATTTTTCAGCCTTTTATTATTCCACTGGGAAAGCTGCCTTGTACTCTCTCATACACATATATATATTCATACATTATATCATCTCACATTTATACTCTTTCTGGTTTTTGTTTTACGATCAGATAATGCAGAAAAGAAGGATTTTCAGCCCTGCAACTCTTAGTCACCTTTTCTGACTAACTATCCATCTGTATCTCTTAATGCCCATTCCCCCCAGGAACTCCCTCAAGGGGATGGCCAAGACAAAAGAGTCTCCATAACTGGTGAGCAAAAAGGAGATATGTGGGACTGCCTGATTTCCTGGAATCAGTAGCAAAATAAGGGTGCAAAAGAAAAATATTTTTACCTGTATTGGATAAGTGAATATGCCAATAATCATACCAAATGACGGGACCATCAAAATGGTTTACGTGCCACAAAGAAGACGCTCTGATATTCATACTTGAGCATCGAGAGATTGTTGTGTGTGTAAGTTGTGATCAGTCCCGTGTCCTCAACCTGCAAACAAACAGCACACAACAATAAGAGAAAAATCTTTGAATACCTCACTCAATCATGAAAACCTTATACAGTAATGGGGAAAGTATATGGATGCTAAAAAGGGTGATTCATAATTATGACGATTGGTAATACCAAGGCACATTTAATTTTCCAGAATATGCAAAGGAGCTCAACACAAAACTTTCTCAAAACATGAATTGAATATAATCATAAAACCATTGCTACAGTATTACAAGAAATATATGCATAGGCATGAATAGTTATTTCCAGTAATGAAGGCACTGCAGAATTACATCTTGGGACAAATTTTCACTTTCATCTCATGCTGTCTACAAATTTCATATCTCTCAATCATTCTATCTAACTTCTATGTCTATGTATCTACATATTCTCACCTGAAACTCCCTCAAGGGGGTAGCCACGTCAATAAATGTCTCCATAACTAGTGAACTACAGTGCCGCTTCTTAACCTCCCTCAACTGCCCCACCCTTAATATGCCACTGGCAATGTTCCAACCTACTACTTCTACCAAAAGCTCCCACCTAATGTTCCTGCCTACTACCTGTCCCTAATGCATCTACCTAACACTCATCTAATGTTCCTACCTCTTACTTCTGCCTATTACTCCTACCATTTTGCCAAAAGCCACGGCTAGTGTATAACACTCACCATAGGAAAATCCAGGTTTATGAAGAATGAGTTGTGTGAGTTAAGTGTTGTCAAGTGATATGTGTATCAAGGAGAAATTATGTTTAAGGACAGAATGCCAGCAGTCCATGTGTGGGTGAAGCAAAAAGAAAAGACAGCTATAGGGGTCAGAGGAGTTCAATTTGACAATCAATAAAGTACTGGCTCACTGTGCAGCCATCACTAACCCTCTTGATACCTAGGTGGGTAGTACAGGTAACATACCTCCCTGGTTGATAGCTGCATACCAACTACTACCTTAAATTGGTTTTCTACATATGTAAATCATCAAATTACTTCAAATAAAGAACTCACAAAATCATATACAAAGGATCTACTGTACATCATTCTAATACATCTTCATGCAAAGGACCAAATGCATACATATAAACTGCATGGGTCCATTAGTAGCTCTTAAATCATCATAAAAAATTCATATAATACTAATGACTTACGCTAATGCTAAAGCCCAAGCCAGAGATAATGCTTTTCACTTCTTCATAGCTTGGCTCTATTGAATACTCCCCAGGCTGGTCAGCAAAGTGGTATAGCAGTGGCCCCAAATTCACCCAGTATCCACCTGAAAAATGAACAGGAGTAATTTACTAAGGAAGCTGCAGAGGGGGGAATGAGAAATGACAGCATGAGTGTAAGTTTGAATGGGTAAGACCTGAAAGAAAAGGAATGCTACAGGTATCTGGGAGTGGATGTGGCTGCAGTTGGAACCATGGAGGTTGGAGTGAGTCGCAGGGTCTTGTATTGATGTGAATCTCAGGCCTTGAATGCATAAGAAAAGATGGTGGATGTGTTGGAAATTACATGCCTGAGGTCACTGTGTGGCATGAGGCAAGCTGACTGTGGGTTCATAAAAACTTTTCCTGAGCAGAACAATGGTATCTAAAGTATTCAAATGTTTTCTTCTCCATATTACCTTCAAATACTCACCAGGCTTCAGAATTTTGTAAATAGTTTCAATAAAAGCCACAATGTTGTTTGCACAGTCAATGAAGAAACATGTAGCAACACAGTCCCACACCGATTCCTCAGTGTAAATCTGGAAAAAATTAAAGAGCCTCAGTTCACATTAACCTTACATCAGAAAGAGCTATATACCATTAGTCAGTAAGTGGATCATTTTCTATGGAAGAGAACTCTCCCAAAAGAGAGACAGCACGGTTTTAGGGAACGAGGTCATACATAACTATCCTCCCCACAT
>JAUUDY010474899.1:3447-28696 GCA_032361765.1 Panulirus inflatus | reverse complement strand
AGTACTGGCAGCCGACCGGCCGGACCACCACAGCTGCCTCTCACTCCTGAGACAAAGGCGACAGAAAAAGCTTTCATGATGTCACTGTGGTGCAAGATGACCAGCTCTTAGCTTGAGGTTTTGCTTGCATGAGATTTCCAGTTAACTATGGTGTCGTTTACTTAGGTACACTATACAAGTGGGCGCATAGCTGGGAAATTTGGTATTTAGGATTAAAAACACGGTAATTAGCTTAATTCATAATAGGAAATGAGAAGGTAAGAGTAAAAGATTTCAGAATGAGAGCAGATGTAACGAAGTAGGAAAAATATTCAGACATTATTGCTGAAGAGAGAATGAGTTTTAAGCATTGCGAACAGCAGCTGCTGCCGCCGTCTGGGACGTGAGTGTTGCTCGAGCAGCTGTTGCTTTCCTGTGGGTTAAGTTCACCAAGCTGTTACTGTCCTTTGGGTGTAGCCAAGGATATGTTGCTGCCCTTTAGGTGTTGCCGAGTACCTGTTGCTGCTGCGTGGATATAGTTGAGATGATGAAATGCACGATAAGATTGAAATTCATGATCCCATATGTTAAGTGTAAGTCACTTTTCCACGAGGGACTTAACTGTACAGATATCATTTATGACAACCGATTTTATAAGTTTGTCATCCCAAATAGGCTACAGAGTGCACAGGTGTTTGGATCTTTACATCGTGTTATAGTTGAGGGCAAGTGTTCGGTTACTGAGTGTTCCTGGGCTAGGCTGTGGTGAGTGAGCACATTGTTTTCGATCTTATCATCTCTCTTATCAGGGTCTCGAGGGGTGTGGCCACTAACTCTGAGAGCTCTATATGAATTAGTTTTTAATCATGACTTTATAAGCTCGTACACCATTCGTACTTTTGATAGGAGTAATTCTCCCTTAAGTATAAATCCATTGTAAGGGTCTCGCCTAGTAAAGTTATTCTCAGGTGTTTATCAAGTGCTACAGATGCACCACACCAGTTAACATTACATGACAGAATGGAAGATATAACTGGCACCGCACCTGCTCTTGCCGTACTTAGTTGATGGAGGTTTACAGATACTGCTTACGATGTACGGAAGTGGTAATCCGTCAAAAGGCTCATTATTGCCATTGCTTGTTCACCACCATATGTGACACCTGGTCACCAAGAGCCATGGCCCATATATGAAACCTGGTCACCCACAACCATGGGTCATATATAACACCTGGTCACCCACAGTCATGGCCCATATATGACCCTGGTCACCTACAGTCGTGGCCTGTGACGCCTGGTCACTCAGCCATGAACCATATATGACACCAGGTCACCCACAGCTATGGCACCTTGTATAACATCTTGTCACCCACAGACATGGCCCATATGTGATACCAGGTTACCCACAGCCATAGCCCATATATAACACCTGGTCACCCAAAGTCATGGCCCACATATGACACCAGGTCACCCAAAGCCATGGCCCGTATGTAACACCTGGCAACTTACAGCATTGGCCCATATATAACACCTGGCCTTGGCATATATACATATATAACACCTGGTCACCCACAGCCTTGGCATATATACATATACAACATTGGTTACCTACAACCTTGGCCCATATACGACACTGATCACCCATAACTATGGCCCAGGTGTGAAATTTGGTCATCCACAACCATGGCCTATATATGACAATGGTCACCCACAGCTACGGCCCATGTGTGACACCTGGTCATCCACAACCATGGCTCATGGGTGACACTTGGTAACATGCAACCGTGGATCGTATGTAACGTATGGTCACCCACAGCCACGTCCCACGTTGATAATCACCTTCCATTCTTGATATGAGGTTAATAAACAAACCATCCATGTAATTATGACATTTATTACGAAACATATCAGCATGAAAAGGAGATAATTTGTAAAATTTGAATAGTTATTTTACCAACTAATTGATTCGTCTGTCTTGTAAACTCATGGGCCACCGTTTTACCTTAAATGCGTTTTTTTTTTCCCCAGCAGTATTGTTAACATATGGAATGTTTCACCAATCAGAGTAGCTGAAAGCAGTAATAAAGAAACGTTTAAAAGTACTCTCGATAAGTAAATCACTTTAGGTCTACGATTTACATTGTTTGCGCCTTCTTAGTCACATGAGCAGTTTGCAGGTTTTTCTCTTAATTATGTATGCCTATCTGTTTTTACCGCAGTAATCTGCAAGTTTATGCTTTCCATTATGAGAAACAACTTCGAAAGGCCCTATATGGTTTGTTAGTGTATACATTCCTTTGTATTTCCTTGCGTGGTTCGTTAGTGTATGAATTCCTTTGTATTTCCTTGTGCTACAGACTGGGTTGCTCTGTTGCTAGGGTTGAGGGGGCCAAGGGCGGTGACCCTGGCTGGAGTTTAGGTAAGAGTGATTCTTTTTGACTTTCTTAACCCAACAGTATCCTTAGACTTCATGATGGCGACGGATATGAACTCCAGCAACCACTTTAGATTGTGTAATTAAAAAAGGTTCGTGCCCATACATACGTGGATCGTGGCTATGAATGTAGCTGGGTTGTGGATATTTATATGTGGGGTCATGGCAAAACCTACCGGAACTGTGGTTACACGTAAGAAGGTCGTGGCTATACATGTGATTCGTGGTTGTTATACTTTTGTTTTTTGTGTCGAGCCATCAGTAGCAAGTATGTCGTACGCCTTCAATTATAAACTCTAACCTTTTCATCCTAGTAGCACATCACAATTCTGTATTCGTATTTAGCTAGCCTGGAAAATACAATGAAAGTTAAAAAGCGTAATCAGAGATCAAGTCTTGTAAATACTAAAGTTGTAGATATGTTAAACAATCTGTCTGGGCCGCAAGTCCGACTGGCGATGGGTTATGGCTGGTAAATCAGAATGTTTGGATGTGTTGGGTGTTAAGAACCTGGCTAAGGTTGGACTCGAATGCACGGTCACGCTTGCCCACCTATCGCTGAATAAGTTTTACCTGTCATCTAGCCTTGACGTGGAAATCAAATGATATTCCTAAGTCATTTGGAAAGCGTTGAATATATCGATTGCATGAAGTTAATATTTCGAAGACTTTCTCAGTTAACAGCTTTTTGGTACTGGTAACTTTTAAAGTTCGAATGAGGGAGCATATGTCACAACCTTCGAAATGTAGAGGCGGGGCGGCTGAACCTTCCCTTATTACGAGAAGACTTTTCGGTGAAGCTTTGCCATTTTTCGGTAAAAGATATTTGATTCTTTTTAAGATGTTAGATGCTCAATTTAGTTTTTAAAAAAAATCGCAACACCGGAGGTGGGAGTATCACCCCACGCTTCCACCTCCCTCCCAGGATGACATCCACAAATCTCCTCAGCCTTTCACGTCCGCCCCGCTGCTGATGGTGTTGGTGTGGGGGTGGTGACCTCATGAGGTGCCCATACTATTCCGAAAATATCAATTTAGTTGGCTTTTCCACTGGTACACCCTTACCAGACATGTTCACCAGATTCTCTACTCTTTGCTGACGTGATTTGACAATCCACTGACCCAGCACTTAGTGGAGAACGCTTGCTGTTCATCAGAGTAACAAAACTTTCCGTTTTCATTTCAGAAAGCCGGAGCTCAAGCCACTTGTCAGAATCATAACGTTATCTAGTATTTGAACAGATTGTCAGTGATCTAGGACTTTAAAGTACTGGTGATAAGGAAGGTCCATGCAATCAATATATTCAACACTTTTCAAATGATTTAGGAATATCATTTAGATATGTTTTTTTCCTTCACTCGTAGTGAGAGCGTGTATGCACATATGGCTCCTAGCTTTTTTTTATGCTGCTAGGCTGTGGTCACCGTATTTAACGTCTTTCCTGGTGATCACTTCGATGTCCTTTTCTCCTGCAACTTCTGAATATTTGCAATGCGTTGTTCTTCCCGGAATTTAAAGTTGTATAGTTTCACAACGCAAATAATGTCAATGGCGTTTTCAGTGGCGGCTGCACCGTGAAAATTGAGTTTATTATCGACCTTAGCGATTTCGTGTTATATGTAGCTTAAAGAAATTGAAAAAAAAAATTAACAATCAGACATTCTTCATTAGCAAACCATGTTTGCGAAGAGCGGATCCCAAATTTTTGGTTGGTGTGTGATATCAACCAGTAGTCTCTCCACGTGTCTTGCAAGTAATATAATGCATCGCATTATATTACTAGCAGCTAACTTTGAACTTTCCTTTCCACATTAAAGCGTATGACGTCATGAGGGTTGCTATAAGGGGCATCGTCCACCAAAGAAAAAATTCTTACAAACGTTTCACCTTCAATGTTACGGTCTTGCTTCTGCTTACTGCATTTACGGTAAATGAATGTATTGATTGCTTAATTTAGATTATATATTCCTTGTCGTATTTGCTTCTGAATAAGTATATAGATCGCTTACTTAATATTACACATTCATTTTAAAGGTTTTCCTTTCATGAATGTTGCTAAGTTACCTCAAATCATGCACATATACTGTAAAAGTTTTTATTTTTTTGATATCATAAGTGTATATGATACGGGCCCTCGCTTCTTTATTCAACCATGCTCCCTAAAAAAAAAATAGTGACCACCATCAACATAAACCATCCTTAGATAAAAAAAAAAATACATCAAATACAGAAAACGTAAAACTGTTGCATTTATCGCGATTAAGAAATGAAATTTAAATTCCACCGATGCATAGAGATTGCATATTTATATCTACACTTCGTTTATTTTTGTACCTTAACTGCCAGAGGAATAATCTTTCGAAAACTATATCAGGTGAGACAGCCACACCACACCCAAGGTCCTACTCGATCTCCAGAGGGAGGAAAGTACTTACTTCCTGCACGGCCTCCCTCTCTTACAAGGTCTATGTGAGATAGATAGGTCCCCCCCAACAGTGAAAGACCCGTAACACAGTACGATGGAATAGATTTTCGGATTGTCACCATCGCAGCTTGATTTATTTAATTTTATCCTTCATCTTAGGGGGGTTAGAGTTGTATTTATGACCATGTACATTGTGTTCTTGATCATGTACCATGGGAGGACGTGTGGAATTGTCACTGAGCACATATCACACTATTCCGAACCTAATCTAACTTATTCTGCATTAAGGTTACTCTATGGTACCTCATGTTCTCATAGAATAGTGTCTGGTGAGTTTATCAGTATCAAAAAGTGATATATTGACTAATTAAACTTTGCGTTTTAGTAAAGGCTACACTCGTTTTGGATGGGTCATGATCCAACTGTTTAGGACTCCCGAGGATGACTGAACATAAATGTTAGCTGGTGCTTCAGAAGGATAGCCTTGCCATATTTATTCTTTAGATGCATTGGAAAACACTTATATAGTAAATGATATGCCCATTTCATTGTACGGAGAATTTCCTGCTACGAAATATATTTGTAGCTGGAGCTACGAAATGTATTTGTAGCTGGTGCTCTACATAGTTCAAAATCATTAATCTATATGTTATTACCATAATGAATACTGGAAAAATAAATGTAAAATAGATGTCTATATACCGATGTAGATTTCCGTCTACTTTCGTTCAGGCTGTGGGATGTAGTTGAGGTCACATAATGTAGATGGTGCTGTAAAATTAGGTGGCAACTGTGACGGCTGCGAGCGTCACAGCGAGTGGGCGGGCGTGCGCAGGCCTGGGTTACCCGCCCGTGACGTAACAACAGTGTCAGAACCACCCCATGTGTGGAGACAACTAGTGAAAATGCTCGTCAAAGAATTGTAAGTTAACTGTTGCCTAGAAGCTTTTCCTTGCCCTTCTGTTGTCCTTAATAGACAGTAGGTGTTTGCTCTTGTGTTGCGATGTTAATATTTGAATTGGTAACTTTGTGGTATGGGAAAAGTGAGAGTTGAGAGAGGAGGAGGAGGGCCCGTTAGGCATTTGTTATCAGCGAATGGAGTCCGGTGTCCTGTCAAAAATTGGGCCAAGGACACCTGTACCGTAAACACCATAGATTAATATTACCCAGGTACATGATGGCTACTGAAGCCGGATGACATGACACGCCGGTGGATGTATTTGATTTCATCAAAGCAATAATGGGCATTTGTTTCGATAATTAGTTGTCAACATCCCATTGATTACATGTTAACGAAATATTTTGGCTGGTATCATAGTGCAGTTTTGTTTTAGGACATAACAGCTTTCTTAACGAATAAGGTTTCTATATTTATCTCACCTGTTTGGATTGGGTTCTGCACGGCCACAGGTTTATAACAGCTGCCGAATGAATATCGCTTTTTTACAAAAATTCCCCCAGCTGTATGGTATTTAGTGTTTAATAAATTAATTTCATGTACTTTGAAATATAGATATGTTTAGTATAACATGAAATTGAAAATTATGGAACCATATAATTTTTAAGGCCTAATTGTAAGAATGATAAGAATTATTACAAGCTAGAGCTACAACTACCAGCCTATGGTCAGACACATACAGTAATTTACAAGGTTTGCAGATACCCGGTATAGTGCTGTCTGGTGTGAAGGGTGTCTGTAATGAGAGTTAAAGTCTAGTTTAGCTCCGCATTACAATTAGCTTTTGATATTAAGTTGATTAATGTTACTGTGGTAGTGCAATGTGAAGAGAATAAGGTATATCATTTACAGAGCATGATTTCATCTAAGTTAATTTGAGTTAGAAGTGCCCAGAATAGAATTGATATTGGTTTATTTATTGATAGTGAAATTAAGTAGAAAGTTATTTGACAGGAAAGATATTATATATATATATATATATATATATATATAATGTTATAGTTGGCAGAGCCATGAAGATTAGAAAAATTTGGGAAAAGTGAAACATTGTAATAAAGAGAACCCATGAAAATCTGAATTGACTTCCCCCACAAGTCAAAATTTACGTTACTCACAGTAGCTGGGAGGTTTGGGTGTCTTGCCAAATGCATCCACTTCAGATGAACAATCTTTGATGTGTGATAGGAGAAAAGATATGACTTGGTCTATTTGGACTGTGATACTGAAAGTTTAACATGTACTTGAAGGGGTAGCTGAGAAGGGTTTGTTGATACTAGCCTTTCCCATTACTGACATTTCATCCCAATATTCATTCTCTTCAGCCCCTACTCACAGTTCATCCCCAGTCTTAGGTTTGATGTGGGTAGTGTATGTTAGGTATCCTGAGGTGTCTGTAAATCTTTGGTGACAAAGTATTGGTAAGTACTTGGAGATGAACTGTTGATATTGGCTGAAGTGTGGCATCTATTAGAAGTAACAAATAGAATATGAAGAAATGCATGTCAGTGGGCGTCCTACTTTCTTAAGAAATAATTTAGGAGGGTGTTAATAAAATACAATTTTGTGTAATCATATGGTGATATAGAAGCAGAGTTATGGAGATTAGGGGAAATGTAGGGTTAGTAATTTTAAAGGAAGAAACATAGAAACCTACAAAACTTAGGAAAACCTCACCTAACTTCCCCAAGTGGCCAAAATTTACCCCAAGTTTGTGTTAGTCAAAATAGATAAGTATTAAAGGTGTCTAAGTACCAATTTAGTTCTGCATCATTATTATTGTTGAATGTTGAGTAATATGGCTGATGTAGTTCTAATGTGAATCTTTTGCTATTTAGGAAGTTCTGAGGTTTTCCATATGTTTTGCTCTTTTTTAAAAACATCATTTGAATTTTTTTGGTTACTGAGCATAGCCTAATACGTTAACATTTCCTTTGCAATATCTGTTCTTTTTAACACCCACTACTCTTAGAAAAAAGACTTAGGGAAGCTGCTTATTCAGTTTTTGGCAAGAAGTATGACCACACCTGTTTTTTCTTGTGTATGTGTGCATCTGCCTATTTATCTGACACCTAGCTGGTTTGATTTGTGGTTGATAAGACTTCTTTGCATGTTAGAGGAATTTTCTGGGAATCTAATGGCAATATTTGAAATTTTTGAAGCATGAAGCATAAACATAAAAACTGCAGAGTGCAAATTGAAAAGTTTACATACTTTTTCAGTGCCATCAATTTACAAGATTTAGATACAGTAAGTGTAAATTTGTGAGATGTAGATTTATATTGGTATGGGAAAGTGATAAAAGGCATATCCCATTGGTATAAGCAGTTTACTGATATATGAACCACCACCATAAAGTAGAGGCAATGTAAAGAAAAATATTAACAATTTGATGGGTCTGGGAAACTCTGCAATGGTATCATACTGAAGAGTTCAAGCCATGTATTGGGGTTTGTTTGGTAGACAAATCGCCAAATGTGGATATTTGGTACCTGATGTAGCTCAGATATTTGTCTGTATCGAGATATTTTCGAGATATAGTTGCATAAAAAAAGAATTGTTTGTTAGTGGAGGTTCTTGGCCATCACTATTTATTAAAATAACTATTATCTTTTTTTTTATATATAATGCAGAATGTCACTTTTGTGAATGGTCAACAAAATTTCAATTGTATTTAGCTCTTGAAGAAAGATAAAAATTTGGAGTTGCAAAACATAAATGTATGAGAATTGCACATCCATGGCATTATGTTCAGGACCCCAACAGTTAGTCTGCCTTGTTTCTTCACCTCTGTATATCTGTGATTGAGAGAGATTATGATATTCCCTTTTACCATTTCAGTCGAGTCATCCTGCCACTTACTGTAGAGGAGGTAAGTATTCTGCTTATACTCTTGCATCTCATACATTTCATTGCTACTCAGTGCTCTTTTGGGAAAAGTGTATAGATATAGCTGTCATCTAGATATTAGCCCAGAGTGTAGAAGAGCTACTTGTATTTTTTCCTAGTTTTTGGTAAGATTACAAACCTTAGTTTTAATCCTCGCAATGCTGAGCCCTCAGTTAAATGTGTAATTGTACCCCTTTATTTTATTTCATTTGCAATTATTTGATTTATATTCTCTTTTCAAGATATTCTCTTTCTAATTGTTTTGAATCTTTTATTTCAGCACTCCCTTTTTTTTGTGCAGTGTTACATCATCTTTACATTTTTCTGCCCTTCTCCACTTCTTCATCCACCTGTTTCTCTTCCGTGCCTTCCTTCTTTCTATTATCATCCTTTGCTTCCTCCCATCCCATGCTTTCATGAAAAACTGAGAAAAAATGAACCAGCAGTTACATGGATTTGAGTCTAAAGTTTCAATTTTTTAAGAGAGAATAAAGTTGCAGACTCTGGATGTGGACTTAAAACATACAACAAAGAATAGTGGATTAGCAAGGAGGGAGGACAGTTGATCAGTGAACAGTTCACATGTACAAGCTAATGACGTCAATGAGAGAGAGCAGTACATTAGAGTTCACTATGATATAATGATAGCAATAGATGTACTAAATGAGAATTCAGGACCAGGTGAACTTCCAGCAGTGTTCCCCCCAAAAATAAAGAATTTGATAGTAAAATCATTAATGAAATTGATGAATGCAGAGCTTAGATGATGAAATAGCCATAATACCCAAGATGACACATATATCACCAATTCACAAAGGGAGAGTAGAGCCTCTGCCAAAACAGTATAAACCTGTATGATTGACTTTGCATGTGATTAAGATATTGAAAAGTGATGAATTAACGCATAAACAATAATAACCACATCAGTATGGATTTGCAATAGGTAAAACTACATAAACGCAAAGACTAATGCACCACAAAGTTATTTATGATTCAATAATGCAAGGAGAGAGAATGGATATTGTCTTTGACTTTGCTCAGGCATGTAACAAAGTTAATTAGAAGATGCAACTACAAAAATTGGCAAAATATTATGATAGAGGCAGATGAAGAAAAAAGATGTAGCAGTTTATGTTGCACAGAAAATTCAAAGTAGTAAAGAGTATGTCAGATGAGGATGGATTTTTTTCAGTTCTTCAAGGAACACTGTTAATCCCAATACTCTTCACATCAATGATATCTAACATAGAAAAAGACATAAAAGTAGAAGAAGGTACCTCAGAGATGATGTAATAGCAAGCAGAATTATTAGGATCGAAGAGAACAGAGAAAAAAATGCAGGAATTCCTAAACATGATTATGATATACAAATGTGCAGAGGGAAATTTAATGGAATTCAGTAAAATTTGAATAATTATTTCAAGGAAAGATACTGAATGTAACATTTACACACTATGGGATCAGCAGGGAAGAAAATTTGTGACTGATTTGAAGACTTAGGGGTGATTGACATTAATTTAAAGACAGAGGTGATTGACATTGACTTAAAGACTAAGGGATGATTGTATATGAAAATTTAGAATATGGAGAACTCATGATGAAAGAGCATTCTCTGATCAAGCTGTGGTATAATAAAATTTTCTAAGGAATATTGATAATTAAGTCATTTAATGTATACATAAAAAGCAATCTTGAATACTGCTGTATTTTATGATTGTCATTAATCAGTAATTATGAATTAACAAATTAGAAAAACACATACACAGAAATGACTGTATTTGAAGTTTCATGAGGTTAAAAAGAATTCAAATTCTACAGCATAGAAAGAAGAGAGTGATACAAGATGATCAATGCACGGTAAATTGTGGTTGCCAGTAACAACATCCTTGCTTTGAGAGCATTCCGGCCCAAAAAAAGGGTATTCAAGTATACAGTAATATCTTGGAACATACCAAGAGGATATCAACCATAATTTTGGAAAACCTGTTTAGAAAGATGAAAAGGTTGTTCTTTATATTACCAAGTGGAAAAAAGTGACCTTGGAGTAAGAACATAGACATTCAAAAGAATGCTTTATGATTGTCTTAGAACACTTTGAGATGAGCCCAGATTGATAATTATACAATGTTCACAGGAGCAAACAAAAATAGTAATGTTGATGAGGCAAGGTATGTAATGAGCGCTCTTTGCTAGCTCTGTTAAATGGTAAAATCTCACTAGTTACTCCCCCTTGCTTCTCCACTTATTCACTGATCGTCTTGGTTAGTCTTTCTTCACTCATTTTCTCCATCTATCCAAACCGTTTCAGCTCATCCTGATCCATTCTCTCAATCAGACTGCGCTTGCAACCAAGCCCCGCTTGTATTCAGTCATTCTTTACATGATTTACTGAGCTTTCTGTTCTCAGGCATTTTCTTTTCCAGCATATCCACCCTCTTCCATTCTTTTACATTCAGAGCCCAAGATTTTTATTCATACAACACCCATTTTGGCCACTGACCACTTCCTTTTACTGCCTACTGCATCCGGGCCCATATTCCACTCCACCTTAACTCAGTTCAGCCCCCTTGGTTCCATCTCCTACCATGTTTATTCCTAGTTATCTAAAACACTCCACTTCTTCTAGGTCCTCCCTACTTAAAGTTGCTTTCAAACTGCCCTCCTCACCCCTTCAATGTCAGTAAAGATTTCAAAAGAAATTGACTGATAATGGCAATACAGCAAGTGCATTCTTTAAAGAAGTTCATGTAAATGATTCCGTGGACATTAAGGTATAAATTCCACATTAAATTATTTATTGACTTATAGTACCCCAGGACCAAGTTCCCTGAAAGAGTAATGGTTTTACCCAGAACCTTTCTAAAGGCTCATGCTACTCAAGGCTGCACTACTTCTAGTAGTTGGGGAAAGTAGACTCCTTTAAAGTGAAAAGGTCTTTGACACGACTAAGAAATATGCACATTATGTTACTTCTCTTAAAATCATGGGGCTGTGGCTTGAGACTTTTATGAAATTTTTTGATTTGTTGGAAAGAGGAAGGAACTTTTCTTAGTTTTGATTCCCCAAAGTATCACCTTCTAATGTATATTTTAAGTAGGAAACTTAATGTAGTTTAGAATTTCATAATTTTGTACAGTGATATGAACTTTCTTCCATATTCAATAATTTCATGAAAGACATTCTTTTTCATATTACAGTATCAAGTGGCACAGCTGTTTAGTGTAGCAGAAGCTAGTAAAAATGAAACTGGAGGTGGGGAAGGAGTTGAGGTGCTAAAAAATGAACCCTTTGATAACTACCCGCTCTTAGGAAATAGATTCAGTAGTGGGCAATACACCTACAAAATCTACCATCTAAAAAGGTAAATAACCATATTTTTTTTTCTGATGTAAAGCTTAGATTCTGTATAGTCCTAACAGATAGCAAAGTGTGACTTGCAGTGTGCATAATTAATGAATATTTTTTTTTACAAAGATGCTTTATATTGAAATGCCACAGCCTATCAGGGGGTTGCTGAAATGAAAAGTAAGATGCATTTAGATCCAGTATTGCTATAAGAGGTTTTTGTTATTTTTGGGAATTCTAGATATTTGTAAGTACTTTTTGCTTCTGTACATATTCATTTTGCCATTATGCTACCATTCTTTGATATATTTGTGCATATTTTATTAGCAAGTTGTTAGCTCATCAGCATCATTGACTTTGTGAATTTCATGTGTTACAGCTTAGTTGTTCTGTATATAAAGTTGTGAGGGGTCTGATTTATATAATTCAGGCACACAGACACACACACATACACATTTACTCTAGCTTACCCTAAAGTCTGCTCCCAGTTCTATGATGTTGCCGTCGACGTACATGTACTTAACTGAACTTCTCTGGAAAGTATCCTTCTTCGATTGTAGTTTTGGCAGATGGTGCCGTGATCTGTAACCCTTGGGGCTTCTTGTATCCTGTGTTAAAGTGAAATATTGTACTAAACACTCATAAATTTTTTCTCCCACGAAGTTGACCTGACAGTCAAGACCTCTGTTGCACTAGTTCCCTACACAAATACAGTATTTTCATTGCATCCTATATCATCAGTCACTGGCCTATTATCTTCCTCTGAAATACTGTAACCATATCTCTCTCTATCAACCATGGTATACATCTCCATGTACATTTTCCCATCATACAGTGTATCTTCTTGACCATCCTATTTACCCTACATTACAATCCTCATGGGTCATGCCATTCTTAAAGACTTTCATCCATGCATCGTTTCAGTGACTTTTTAACATGAAATTTTTCTCATCCCCGAGTGAATGCAGAACTGTCCACCTGTACATACAAATAGGCTTTTCCTTAATCAATGGTGTTTCAGTATTCCTCCAAAATGTCTTCAGTACTTTTCCCATGTCTCTTTTTATAAATCTTATCCATCTCCTCTCTTTTTCAACATATTTAACTTTGTACATCAACACACAATCAGACACTTCAGTGTTTCTTTAGGTTTGTAACATTGCTGTTACACATTGTCAACTTTTATCATGTTCTCACTAGTTCTGCTCTCTAACACATTTCACTGTAGAAGATATTTTGCCTTACCCTGTTCATATGTATTTTTCTTTACTGCACTTACCTTCACTTTTGAAAAAGTAGAACATCCTAGGAAATGTTTTGATACTTGCCCATAACAATTCTGATGGTTTTCCCTGAGTAGTGAGTGTGTGAGTAGCTTTTACAGGTTTACCCCTTAACAGTCTTTTCAGTGTGGTTTTTCTCTAGTCATTAGATAGAAAAAGGTTTAGTGATACTTGGAACCTAGTGATACTTAGAGAGGTTAATTGAGAGTGCACTTGAATGAAGTTAGCATAGGGAAATAGATATCTTAACAAAAACACATAAACTTATTTTGTAAGTGAAAGATGATGTATACTTATTTTATAAGTGAAAGATGATGTACAGTTATGTTATATTACATTATTATGCAAAGATGTGCATTGTATGGTGTAGATACAGGCACATGATTTCCCATGATTGTATAGTTATCTTGTGTTTGACAAGGATTAGTAGAAAATAATTAAATAGATGAGTATTTGAAACATGAATTATAGACTTATCAAGATGTAAACATTTATTAATGGAAATTTGAAATGTTACCTTTCATTCTCTCTGGATGCCATTCTCAAAGCTCTTTTTATTTTTTTCAGAGATATATCATTTGCATTTGCAATTTTATTCACATTAATGATTTTAAGTGTTCTCTAAATAATTATTTAAATTACTCTTTTTCCTATCTCTATCTCTGACACCCACCCTTTTTTCCTACCATCTCTATCTATCTTTATGTATTTGATGTCTGTTCCCTCCAGGAAATCCCATGGGGGGTGCAAAAGAATCTCTGCTCATCCCTGTCCTTACATTCATCCCTTGCATGCACCATTCCTCATATTCTTCTACCATTTCTCTCCTTCCAGCACTCTTCCACTCTATTTCTCCATGTCACAGGTGGTCTTCTCACACCAACCCTTTTAATTGTACTATCATACACCCGCAGTCTTTCCACATGCCCAGACCCCCTTAAGTGTTTACATTTACCCTTCGACAATTTATTCCTTATGCATTTCTGCCATACCACATTTCTCATAACACTCCCTCATTTCTTTCTTCATTCCATCTAGTCACACCACATGCTCCTCTCAAATAGCTAATTTCCACAGCCAGGATTCTTGACCATTCTGACTGATTCCATGTTTCAGTTACATAGGTCAGGGTCCGGATGAATACTCTTTCCCATAATCATTTCTTCTTTCCATACTTACACCTCTAGTCTTCCTATTCTGTTATGGGACTCCTCTATCATGTACTGCTCTTTCCCTTATCTCTCCATCCATATCATCAAACTTACTCAAGGTAGCTCATAAATACTTAAATTTTCTCACCTTTTCCAGTTCGCTGTTTCCTGTGTTAGTGAGGTAACACCAGAAACAGACAAAGAGGAGGCTCAGATCCATTCTCTAGCTGTCATATTTAATGCACTGTTTTGGGACATCACTTATTTCTATGTCCCATTTTCCTTCCTCAGCAAAGTACCAGCATTTATTCGACTTCTAGCACCAGAAGGGTCCTTAGAGGTGCATGAAGAAGCTTGGAATGCATATCCATATTGCAGAACCATTATCTCAGTAAGTGGTTTCCCATTTCTCTGTGGTTTTGTTAAGCGTAAGTGAGAGAAATTTAAATTTTCAATACCTTGTTATTAAGAATTGTTTATATGTATGGTACATGAAATTCTTTCAGATTAACTTCCTATAATCCATATCATCCATTGGAGCAGGATTTTTTATTTCATTTGATGCTTAGATCCAGAGTACCTTTCCAACTCTTAAGTCATGAACTCCAGCCATGACAGAATGGCTAGGCAGTTTTTATCCAGTTGTCAATACTTGATTAATATGTTTTATTTTAATAGAAATGGACATATTAACTCTCAAACTCCTGTAGACTGATATTTATACAAGCTGAAGAACTTTTGTAGATGTAAGTTTACAGTGTTGTTTCTCTATTTTGAAGCCAGCCTCTGAGCCTGGATGGTTGCCATAGTGGCATTGTGTGATAATTTGTCCACATGGTCAGTCATCCTCCAGCCATGCCAATTGTAGCACATTCTCATGAGTAGTCTAGGAAGGGTATTGAGTGGTGTTGAGCTAGATTTAGAGGATCAAGCAGATGATGATCCAGAATTACTTCACAATGATGGTCTGTCTTTGGATCAGTATTTTATGGACACTTGAGTCTTCCAATGTTGAAAGTTGAACAACATTAGCCTGAAGAAGGTTTTTTAGCACAAGTTGAGGTAGTGTTGCCAATGCATTAGTAATTTTAGAAACTTATAATTTTGCTGTTATGAAGAAATTACCAATGAATGACATTGATTATAATGAGAAAAGATTTATTGTATAAAACCCAAAAATGATCAGTAATCACATTTTTAGTGTTGGTAAAATAATTAATAAAGCAAATGTAATGGCAACTCACTTGGCACACTGGCCTTACTCCTGCAGTTTTTGGCATGTTTTGCTGAAAAAATCTACAAAACGTTTACACATTATTAGAATGAAAGTAGTGGATAAAATATATTTCTAAAGTGATTTTTTTCATTTTTGTATGAATATCTTCAAAAATGTAATAAAGAATTTTTTTTAACAACTGCAAAAACTGAGATTCACTGGGTTATAAAGAAAACCCAAGTGAAGAGTTAAGGGGTTAAGGCAGCTTTTTAGTCTTTTGGCCTCTTATTTTGATGAATTGGGGCCCACTGCCCAGCTTTGGTTCTTGTTATATATTAGTAGTAAAATGCTCTTAGTGCTTTCTTTATCAAAACTCTCATTTGTTGGGGCCCACCATTATGCACATGGTATGTGGAGTAATATGTCATTATCCCTACACTTGTCTCTGTGAAGGGTTCTTACGACTCAGGAAGAGTAAACAAAAGAAACTTCCTCTAAGTACCATAGGTACTCCTTTTGGAGGGATAATAAGTTTATTAGATTTTGGTTCATGTAATTGCTTAGATTTACACATTAAATAAGTAGAAATAGTTTTTTGCAAGTATGATAATTTGTGTGGTGAATAATAGGAAGTTCAGATATACAGCATGCATTTATTAGGCATTGTCAACATGGCATACAAATTCTCACAAATTGACCCTTTCAGTGCCAGCCAGTGGAAAAATAGTGCCTTATTGGGATGAAATTAACAAAATTTGAAGCAATAATATAGTGATATGAGCTATGTAAACAACCAGAACCATTTAAACCAAATATAGACTTGTAAATCTTGGCACCTTTTAGGCATCTAACCCTGTGCATATCCACTGACCCATGCATTTTCCTTCACTTAAGAAGGTGAGACCTCTTCCTGCTGTGATAATCTTTGGGTAACTGAAAGGCTTCAGGATTTTTCCAGTGGATGATTTGTCACATCTGACATCTGTATATGTTGCTAGAAAGCACCTCCTTATTCAGTTGTGGATTGGAGAGCACATAAGACCACCCCTCCTCCCTGGTATTCTGTGGGCAACTGAAAGGTTTATATATTTTTATGCTGGCTCATGGATGACATGGTGTCTGCATATGCCAGTAGAAAGTACCAGTCTGTTCAAACTTGGATAGGAAATTTGAGGTTATACAGGTACAAGCTATTCCTTTTTCCATTAAATGTATGGAGTATATATGTGGACAACACTTGAAGGCTTAATGAACTCATTAGTGTACTTGCCAGCCCAAGGAATCTCTTCTATGGAGTTCCCATAGCACACAGAAAGCTTACCATGCCCACCAGGGAGGACCACAGGTCAAGAAGTGTGGTGATAATGAGTATTACTCTGTGAGATGAGTTCAGGGCAGTTAAGGTTTAGGTGTTCAATTTCATCAGAATGGAATTTACATCAAGGGTGTGACAGCTTGAATCTGTTTATATCATTGTCAAGGTGATTGATGTCCATAAAACATGGAGAAAATGTCTCTTGAGAGTGTAATTTCATGTGGACTTATGTTTGTCGAGATAGAATGTAAGACTGGGTCAGGAGGGCAATTTCATGTTTGTAGAATTTGAAACTGGATTAGGAGGGCAGTTTCATACTTGTTAAGTCATTCCTCTCTGTATTCTGAGTCAGTATTGTGTGTGCTGGGGAGGGGGATGTGTGTGAGTATAGTTTTCAAAGTGAAGAATGATGAACTTAAATTTTCCAGAATTGTGAAATCCAAGAGTAGTTTTTGTACCCAGATCATTGTGCTCAGCAACCTTGAGGGCACACAATTTATAGGTTACTTTCTTGGCTCTTGATCACTGTTATTTAACTAGACAAATGGCAGATTTTACTTAATCTATTCAGAGAGGAATGCTTGAATTTATCATGAAAGTTCTGATTGCTTTCCACTCACTGCTAACAGAACGTCCATATTGTATGTTTTAAGATGCACAGTTCATCAGTTGTGAATGGGCTTCGCTTGATCAGTTCCAAAAATATACACACAGAAGCGTGTTTGACCACTTCTTTGTTTATATGGTATAACTAACAGAAGTTAAGAAGTGAAAAGAATGCTTGACATTCTCTTGAGTATGAGCTTCTTTAGCCAGTTTATCTTGGTTTGAATTACTCACATATAAGAAGTAAGAAATTGATTGAATAGTAAATGAACTGGGAATTGGATGGCAGTATTACTTGTTTGTCTTTCTTGTGAATGGAACATCTTGATGTAGGATAATCATTGTTTTTAGCTCAGTCAAAGGCTAATGATAATCCTGGTACAGTACAGAAACCTTTGCCTTTTATATTGGAAGTTGGATCTGAAAAATAGCATTATCCAGATTTGTATACAACCATTGCTGCTATAGCCAGAACACTATCAGTATTTTCTTTGTATGAAACAAACTTCCAGGATATCTGTTGTGTCCAAGAAGAGGCCTGGCAACAAGAATAATTTGGATTGGTACCAGAATTACAAAGGGTTCAGACAAGGACATAAGTTTCATTTTTGTCAGGCTTCATTCCTAAGAGGATGCATTATCTTGACTTTACATAACCTAAGACTCATCTTGCTTGGATTTCTGTGCACCGACCTTGATAGTTGCAAAAGTGAATATGGGATTTTAATTTCACAAACTTTAGTGCTTTTCTTGTTTGATGAATGTCGTCTGTCTTGTTTGATTATGGTGCACATATAAATAAAAGAAAAATTAAATTGAAATAAAATGTTTAATCTTTGCCATGAGTGCTAGGTTTATGCTAAATAGCACAAGAATCTGTAGATTGTAAGTAACTATTCTAAGAGGATTTTGTGGACATCTTATTAAAGGCAGTCCCCAATTAATATTGATGAGAGGCCTTTTGAAAGATGATTATTATTGAAATGAATTCCTACCAAACCTGAAAAATGAGTTTCCTTGTTCATATAGTGCTGGATTCACTAGAACTTTATTAGTAATTACTTTCTGCCACAGGTAGTCTTGAGAAAGATGAACTACAGTAAATTACTACAAAACAAATTGCTATTATTTTCATGGATCACTTCAATACCGAATGTTCTTATTAGATCCTCAGTTACTCAAGAAGTGGAGCTGGGAAGGCACGAAACATGAGGGAATATCCTGTTTATACTGCTCACAAAAGGAAAAAAATAATAGTGTATATTCATTGTTTACAGTCTCCAGTCCTTACACACCATACAGCACCAAGTAATATTGTCACCATATGTTACATTTTTTTTCCATTCTACAAAAAGATTGTATAGTCAGTCATATAAGATATTGAAAAGCCAAATAGAATGTTCATTAAGTACTTCATAGATTATACTCTAGATAATAGAACAGTTCTCTAAAACTAGTAGTTGCTTTTCAGAATCCAGGCTATATGAAGGATGCATTTTTCATCTCTGTAGAAACACTTCATACCCCAGGGGATGGTGAATTGGAGAACGTGAGTGGTGTAGTGCCTGAGTAAGCAGCATGTCTTTGCTCACTGTGATCCTCCAGGCCACAGTTTTCCCTTTAACATTTTTTCTTTTTAATTTATCTAGTGTAGGTCAGTTAGTCAGGAAAAGCAGACATGTGCCAGAATAATGAAATAATTATAAATTTTTGTTGTTGCCATCATATCATTAGCTTTTTCTCATCAGTGAAAACACATACACACATGCTTTCTACTGATTTGGGAAAGAGTAAACATTTGGCAGCCTGGGAAGATATATATTCTCACCAAGGAGATTACATATTTGTGCCATCTATATCATTGATGTTTAGGAATTAACCATTATTCTGTTTACACTGTACTTGATCAGAATGTTTTAACATCTAAAAGTATTATTATAAGAGTTCATGAAAGTGCATCTGGAGTTGGACCATTTAGTTTATTATACCCTTTGTTTAAAGTATCCTCTAGTTGAAAAAGGCCCTCAGAGAATGATCTCTGCATATACTCAGAATTACAAATACACGTATATAAATATGTGCTTTTCTGCTACAACAAATTACATGTATGAATAAATACTGTTTGTACATGTGAAATTGTATAAAAACTTGCCTTACATATATTTGTATGAAGATATTTGTGCATACATATGGGCTTCTGTGATGTAGTTGTTAGCATTGCTCTCCAGGATTCATACTTGATCCCGCATAGGTTCGAATCCTGGGCATTGCATTTGGTCCACAATCAACCCAGCTATTAGTCGTTCCCTCGGACTAGTTGATAAATGGGTGCCTGGCTTAGGCTGGGATGTATGTGTGTGTATACATATTACAGTAAAGACTTGGTACATATACAAGGTTGAAAGACAGGAAAACACATGGTAAAACTCTCCCCTTAGCATTCAAATAGTGATCACATATGAATACAAAGCACTGTCTCTCATAAAGTGTATACTTTTAGATTCTCAGTAAGTATAATTCTTGAATGGCACATAATGCCCTTTCTGGATAGCTCACCTCTGGACTTACTAAGGCTTTAATGAAGTTACTGTGTGTCATCCATATCCTGTTGATATTGGACTTCCACTGCACTAACTTAAGCCTTGAAGTCTGCATCACTCATGCTCCATCAGTTACAGGGTCCATGGCTTTCCACCTTCGTCTCTTGACATACTATGATGTTATGTTCATGCTTACCCAAACTACAGTTTTATTTTTGTACATTCATCTTTTAAAGAAACTACTTTCCGATACAGATTGTGGTCTGCCATAGCCCCATATACACATTTTACATCTGCATCCAGTTTGATTGGTGTGCCTACATCCTTTGTTTTCTTTTTTGCCTGAAAATAACCAAGCTAATTTGTGGACTAATTAAAGCTCAGTCGTAACTTCTCTACTTGAAGTGCAATGGACGCCATCATAACTTTGTATCAAATACTTTAGTATACAATGTATTGTAAGTATAGAATTTGAACTTGTCTTGTTGTTGGAAAAGGGTATGTTTGTTAAAGTCTTTGCTATTATAGTTCGGTCTGATATTGTTACATCATTTATTATTATTATTATTATTATTGAAAATAAATAGGTTACACAATAGACATGATTGAAAATCACAATTGTAGTTGATTAAATTGTTACTTGTAGGTTGCATCGTATGAATTTCTTTATTATATTTCATAATGCAACATTATATGAATGTCCTACTGTGCTGGAAATTTTGTTTGTGAATGTTTTTGTATTTGTGAAATTTTCGTTCACATATGATAACATATTTATGATTACCTATTTGTACATTATGAGGAGAAACTTTTACACTTGTGGCAATCTGTCATTTGTACATTTTGTACCATCAAGAAGACTTTTAGATCTTTGTAACCTTCTGGCATTATCTGTCTCCTTGCTTAAACCACTTCAGCCATCATCACCCTTACACTAAACCAGCATGTCTTTACATCCTTCTTGACCAGTCTTTTTTGCAGCTAATTGCAGCCTCTGGTAACTATCTATCTTTATCTTTGATGCCCATCCCCTTCAGGAACTCCCTCGGGGGTGGCCATGGCAGAAGAGTGTTCGTATATGGTGAACTCTAGTGCCACTTTTTAGCATGTAGTGCCTCAATCTTAACAGGCCACTGGCAGAGGGAAACTAGTTCAGTGTCTTCAAAGGCTCCTACCTGATGGTCCTACTGACTTTTACTACCTACTGTGTGTGCCTAATGTTCCCTCCTGGTGTTCCAACCTGTTACATCTACCTAATTCAGGTGTATAAATATGTGCGAACTGATATGAATTTATGCTTTTGTTCTTATTCACTGGCAGTTTGGTCTTAAAACGTATTCTTTTTACTCTACTTTTTATCATAGATTTTTCCCTCTTTAACAGATAGCCAAATGAATTCATATTTTGACAAATTGCCCGTGCACTCCTTCAATTTTTTTTAGGTGTTTTACTTTCTCTCTCACTTGATATGCTATTCATTTTGACTCATCCTCCTCCATAAACACTCTCATGGACAGATCTCATGGGGAGATGTAACCAGGTTAAGTTTAATTCCTCGAAGACACAGTTTCTGCCGTACTTACCCCCCAAAGCCCCTCTTTTTTTTCTGAACATGGCAATTGAATGCCTGCATCAAGGGCATTTCATTAATGCAATATATAATTATATCTGGTCCCATGGGGGGCTGGAAATCTTCCCCTCATGTAGTACTTTCCCAAAGAAGGAACAGGGAAAGGAACCAGATGAGGATCTCTTATCCTCTAAGTTTCAGTCATTTGGATGCCACCTCGCTTATTTGGGAAATTGTGGACATGTCTGAAAAAAAAAGATATACCCTAGTTAAACCCTAGTCTAAGCCAGGTACCAAGTTTATTGACCAACGCCTAAGGGTAGATGAACTACTGGATTGCATGTATTAAGGAGACCTACACAGACTTCAAAGTTGGCTTGATACATGGTTGATGATATTCAAATTGAGTAATTGTAAAGTAATGAGGATGGGACAAATTGAAAGGCCTCAATATGATTATTATAAAAGAGGAAATAAGCTTCAGGATTCTGTGTGTGAGAGGGACCTGGGTTGACACTTGCCAGTTTCCCACATTAAAGAAATATTTAGCAAGCTGTTCATATCCTACATAAGACCAAAATTTCAGAAAAAAGGCAACAAAGATGGACCAGAATTAAGAGAGCTGAGCTACAGGGAAATGCTGGAAACATTAATTTTGCCCACCATGTGAGAGAGAAGAGTAAGAGTTGACCTGATCACAACCTGTAATCTTTTAAACCAGATTGAAGATGTAGACAGTGAACAGTGTATTGAAAGACGTAGGGAGAGGAGAACCTGAAGAAATAACGTGAAATTAAGCAAGAAGTTTGTTAAAAATAGTAAAGTACTTTATAATATAAGAGTGGCAGATGAATGGATTGAAATAGCAAGATATGGTCAGTGGAGACAGTATTCAGAAAATCAAGAAGTTATATTACTGAGAATGCTCAAGAGATGGAGCCCCACTTGTAAAACTTTCTCCCTCTACAGTATAGATAGGTGATTACATACAGACATACCCACACAAATAGAACAAAATGTTTTAAAACACCCCTGTAACAAATAAATAGTAATTCATTTATTTATTTATAATTACCCCAGGACTATTTTCTGTGAAAGAGTCCTGGTTTTTACCAAGGGCCCCTTTTAAAGGATCCAGGAGTCCAAGACTGCACTATTTTCAGGAGCAGGAAAATGTTGACTCACAGTGTAACCTTGAGTAGGTGGAGTTCAATTACACTACATATAGTAAACACTCATACACATGAGTTAGCACTACAGTGGCTGTCAAGTACCCCTCCCTGGCCAAGTTGCTGTCTTTTCTTTCTACCTCACTTACACTTAAGTTGGTGCATAGTTGACCATTGATTGCTGATGTGCTGTCTATAGCTTAGGTTGCATCCAGCAGTTGACTGTGAGTGTGCCGCATATGGTCTGGGGTATTTAAAAATCCCAGGTGCAGTATTCAGTGGAGTAGTGAGAAAGGAAGTAATTACTGGCAACCTAGTGTTTCCACATCCTCTTTTTTTTTTTTTTCTCTCTCTCTCTTACTCCGCTGCCCAGTGACCAACAAAATGCTATGGAGGATAGCAAGTGGAGGTTGGTCTGCAGCAGGGGTATGTGATTTCCACATATGGCTGTTTAATTTGTTTATGGATAGGGTGGTGAGGTAGTTAAATGCAAAAGTCTTGGAGAGAGGGGTGAGTATGCAATCCCTTGGGGATAAGGGGGGACTGAAGTCAGTCAGTTGGTGTTTGCTGATGACACACCACTGTGGACCAACTGCTGCAACTAGGATTCTGACTTCTGTGGTTGACCCTAGGCAGCCCATGAATGCGTCATGGTCAAGCATACTAACTGTTGCACCATGAAATTCCACTGGATCTGGAATTGCTGATATAAAGTGCTCCATTAATGAGTTGATAGAGGTCATAGAATTACTTGATGTGAGTGAGCAGTGATAGGCTAATATCAGGTATGAGTGACAGCAAGTGATGTGACCACAGACTTCACTGGCTTTTTCAGTAAGATTCCCTATTAACTTTCAGTGAAACAGTTTTGCATCATTGGTCAGACAGTCTCTTCCACTATGAAGCACCCTGAGTGCACAAAATGGTATAATTAGTATAGCAATTACTAACATTCCCAAATGATTTTAGGAAATATTTCTTAATGCCTTGAATCCATCACATTGCATAGCGAGATCTTGAAAAAAATTTTGCCACAGTATTCCATGTAGACACTAGAGATGCGTTTTGAAAATTATTCTTTTTAGATTATTTCATGTATTCTATTACTGTTCGTCTAGCTGTGCAGGTAACAGAATTTTTGTTTTATTCACCCAGAAGGTAAGATCTACTAATAGATAACTAATGATAAGTTAAGTAATGAATTGTTGTTGATTAACTTATTTTTTCAACTGACAGCATCCTCATTATTATATTATTCTCTCCTTTGTTTGCATGACAGAATCCAGGCTATATGAAGAAAAACTTTATCATTAGCATTGAGACTCTTCATGTTGCTGACATGGGAACCATGGAGAATGTGAGTCTTTTCAGAACTAATCTCTCTCTCATGTAATTTTAAGGTAATTTCTGTGATTTATTCTGTCAGTTCATTTATGGTAACAGTATTAATACTATGAAACAGATATCAGCATATTATTAGTAATAATAGTTATCCGTGGATAGAGATAACATGTAAAAATGATAGTTGTATTTTTTCTTTTAAAGCTTTGTGAACTGGAATGCTTTAAGAATATGATTTAACTGGTAAATAGAAAAATTATATGGAAGAAAATAAAGAACATAAATGTAATTAGTTTGTTTAGTGGTATAAGTTTTTTATGGTTCAGAGTGTGGCTGTAGGAAAATAGTGCTGATGTTTGGTAAGTAGAAATATACGATTTAGAAACTCTAGCCTCTAAGAGGGAAGTAATGTTGAAAAATAGTCACTGCCTCACAGTTTAGTTTGAAATCAGAAAATTTGAGAGATTACTGGTATTTTGCAGTTGCTGATGTACTTTTACATATCTTTTGTGGTAGGTTTTTATTGAACTACTACTGGCACAGACAAAGCACTCATTGTTTTTCTGAAGTGACCATTAGATCCATTTTCATTGCCCTACCACTGCACGTTTTTTATATCTGATGTGCTGTGTTCCCAATAAGTCTTAGCATTTAAATTTGTGGTCACTCACCTGGGATAGTGTTTTGTTTTTTCAGCAGTTGCAAATTTACCCCAGGTGACAGCAAGGGTATGTTGGTGGTGTGTATTTCTTTACATTCTGTCCCCTGACAGACAAACCAATGTGTCTATGGCAACCTATGTTATTTGTGTACATTACCACAAATATAAAGCATTCCTAATCAACTATGAAACAGTGCAAAAACAAAGCACATCAACTTGCTCTGTTGCTGGCCTCAAGTGGAAGTTGATGATAAGAGGAGTCATTTGCGTAGGATTGAGTGCCAAGCACATTGAGGTGGGACTGCACTAGGAGGGTCTTTGTTTCTTTGTGGTGTTAAATGTTTGAAATTGCCAGGCAACCAGTTGTTGT